>NW_019167982.1:2021169-2075978 GCF_002303985.1 Durio zibethinus | reverse complement strand
TTATTAATGCAAATTAAGAATTCGTGTGAAAAAGACTTAATGAAATAAAGTTTCCTAAATACCCTATCATCTAGGCGGCATTCGAAAACAAGTCATTTCATGTGAGATTTTTACACGTATCCTTAAAGTTTCAAAAAATATTTAGGGTATAGGTTTATGTTGAGGTTTCAAGGCCTATATAATTTTTAGGTAATGATTAGGAATTGTGTGCTAAATTTAAGGTTTTTAAAAAATTTTAATTTAGGATTTTGGATTTTAGGGCTTGGGATTTGGATTTTAGTGCCAAAAAATTCAAATGGTTGTTGAAAAATTCAAATTTTTTCATGTTCCGATGACCTAAAAAAAATTTAAAAAAATTTTAAAAATTCCTCAGTAATCTTTTTCGCTTTCTAAACATCTTTCCAAGCCTAGATTTTTCAAAAAAAAAAAATCTACAACTTCCTAGATCGAGAATTTCATTCTTGGGAAAAAAATTTTTTATTGTTTGCTGTTGGTTTTTTTTTATTGTGTGTGTTCCCTCTTATTGTTCTTCTCTTTGTTATGTGTTTCTTGCAGAGATTAGCTTTATTTATAGAGCTTCTGAGATTTAAGATGCCAAATCTTCTGGGATCCTTTTGTGGAAAATTTAGGTATTTATCTGGTGACTTTTGGTCATTGAATTTTATGCTACCATGTTAGGCAGTGTCAGGAAGAAATTTGGACTACTCTGGCAGCTTGATTTCGACTGCCAGAGTTGAAATCAAAGACTTTTTTTTTTACTTTTTTTCTTTTTTGTTTTAAAGATTAATAATAATAATAATAATAATAATAAACAAAATTATATAATAATAATAAAAAAAAGAACAAAATTGGTGCCTACAATTATGTTATTTAAATGATGATGAATCAGACTTGCTATTATATATGGTGTCCCTTAAGTTATATTCTGGAGATAGGATTTTGGCTTTATAATTCATCTATTCAATCCAAAGGCATTGTTGCAAATAAAAATCAATTGGCTTTCTCGACTCACCGATGCCATCTGAATGTTGTCTAAGGCTTACAATCTTGTAAAAATAGGTTGTAATCTTACAAGCTCCATATACGTAATAATTTTAATTGATCAAAAGGCTTTTGTGTCTTAATCACAGTAGAATTGAACAATGATAATCAGAAGTTTACTCGCCTCATATCATTGCCTAGGCTTCCAATATGATCAGAATTAACATATTTTGTAATTGTAAGGTCATAAATTGAAAATATTTAACTAGAAGATCATGGATGTTCTCCTTTGTTTATTAATTTATGCAACAAATTCCTTTTCCCTTCAATCTTCTTTTGTAGAATTTAAATAATAAACCATATTGTCATCATCTTCAACCTATTGCTCCTAATTTTGTCTACCTCATTTTGCTCTCTTTTGTTGTTAATGTCCCATACATCAAGTGTGAAACATCTTGCTACTTTTGTTATATTGTCTCTTATGATACTTTAGTGACAGGTGAAACTGTTCCATAAATAAAAACATCCTGTAGTCTACAACAATTGATCAGTTCTGAATAAGTTACAAGAAATCAAAACAACAGATCCATTTCCTACATTGTTCATGCGGATACAAAGCCCCCATTACAAATATTAAAGCTATACTAAATCCCTTAAAGAATAGAAGTCTTGTAATAAAATGTGACAGACTTAGGATAATTAATAGCCATAAACACTCACCTTTTTTGCTTTCTAACCATTATTGCCACTTCTGTAAAGGTACAGATATAAAACTTGATGCATACACCTAATCATTCAACACAACTTTATAGATTTCCAATTTCATGATTCTCTAAAAAAGGGTTTAAGTGAAAACATTTGAGTAGTTGCAATGGAATTGTTAAATCTAAATCATTCATGGAAAATGTGGAAAATTTTGTTGGGCTTGAAGCAATAAATAAAATAACACAAAAGTAATATACCACTATAAACCTATAATAATAGACAAAAATCAACAATGCAAGAAAAATAAAGCACACCAAGATTTATGTGAAAAACCTTCCAATGTAGAGGAAAAAAACCATGGACCACCAAAAAATCTCTACTATCAAATAATGAATACACAAAGTTCTTCTCTAGGTAAAACTAGAGCTAATCAACAACTAAAGAGACAATTGGAGAATTTTCACTAAAATAGATGACTTAACAAATACACCCCAAATTTGTTCCTAGAGAGCTTCAAACCCGATCTTCACTGTTCAGAATGTATAACTCTAAATCATAAACCTGTTGATAAAATTTTAGCTCAATCATATCACAAATCGACTTTCGTTTAACCAATTCTCTTTTCTCTTTTTTTTATTTTTTATTTTTCTTAGTTTTTCTTCTTTCTCTTGGTTTTGGGTGCTAACACATTCTTTTTCTCTATTACATAGCCCATCTTTTTTTGTTTAAGGCTTTATATAAGTAGGGCTCTCTTAGGTAAAAAAAAAAAAAAACTTTAGACCTCTTAATTGGCCAAAACCAATGGGGCTGGACTTCACATTTCCTAACAATTTCCTGCTTTTAGCCCCATTAGGAAGAGATTCATCACCATAACAGTTTCATTTAAAACTTACCTTAGCCAACAAACACATTCACTACCAAGTTACTATAAAGCTCAAGCTTTTTTCTAAGAAGTGTCTTAGTCAACGTATCTGCTATATTTTTATTAGTATGAACTTTCTTTAACAACATTTGTTGTTCCTTAATTACTGAACATAACCAATGATATCTAACATCAATGTGCTTCGTTCTAGCATGGTATATGGCATTCTTACTTAAATCTAAAGTATTCTAGCTATCATAAAATACCACATACTTTTTTGATTCAAACTTAATTTAAAAAGAAAACATTTTATCCAAAGCATTTCTTTACCTATTTTGATTGCTGCAATATACTTAGCCTCTGTAGTTGACAAGGCAACACACTTCTATAATTTAGACTGCCAAGAAATAGCTTTTCTTGCAAAAATAAACAAAAATCTTGAAATAGATTTTCTGCTATCAAAATCACTTGCTATATCAACATCAGTAAACTTTTCTAGAACTAATTATGAAATTTCATAACTCAAGCATATTTTTAGGTGCTCCTTAAATATCTGAAAATCTATTTCACTACTTTTCAGTGAACTTTTTTAAATTAGAAAGAAATCTGCTTACTACACCAATTGTATACGTAATGTCAAGTTGTGTACAAATCATAAGATACATTAAAGAATCGATTACAGAAGAATAAGAAATACTAGACATAGCTAGTTGTTCTTCCTTAGTCACCAAATAATATTTCTTACTCAGATGAAAATGGTTGACAAGTGAACTGCTAATTGATTTGGCATGTTGCATGTTAAATATACTAAACACCCATTGAACATATTTTTCCTATGATAATCATAGCTTTTTAGTTCTTTTATCTCGGATAATATTCATACCGAGATTCTACTTTATTAGACCTAAATACTTCATGTCAAATGGCTTAAACAATTGTTCTTTCAACTTATGAACCATACTAGCATCTTGTTCCATAATCAACATATCATCAATATATAATAAGAGAATAATGAAGTTACTATTAAAAATTTTTTTGACATACACATAACTATCTGTTGTCACTCTTTTATAGTTGTGGCTTACCATAAAAGAATTAAATTTTTTGTACCACTATCGTGAGCTTGTTTCAAGCTATACAAGCTTTTTTTTAGTTTGCAAACTAAGTGTTCTTTCTCTTTTACTTTAAAACCCTCAAGTTGATCCATATAAATGTCTTCCTACAAGTCACTATACAAGAATGTAGTCTTGATATCAAGGTGCTTAAGCTCAAGATTCAACCTAGTTGTTAATTTCAGTACTGCTCGAATGGAACTCATCTTCACAACTGGAGAGAATATCTCATCAAAATTAATGTCTGATTCTGAAAAAAATCTTTCACCATCAAACGAGTTTTGTACCTAACTAGTTTGTCATCATCTTTTTTCAACTTAAACACTCATTTATTCTTTAATGCCCTTCTCCCTTTCGAAAGTTTAATAAATCATATGTATAATTTTTTCACAATGACTTCATCTTTTCTTGCTTTACTTTTAACCAATGCTCTTTGTTCAGAGTAGTTTGTACATCTTGAAAGCTCTTTAACTCTCCCTCACTGATAACTAAAATAAAATTTAAACTTGGATACCTAATAGATGGCTTGTGTTCTCTAATAGATCTCTTAGGTTGAGATTTTACATCACTTGATGTTGAAGGTAGCTTCCACTATTCAACACTCTCTGGTGAAGAAGACGATTCACCTTGCTCAACACTTTCAGGTAGAGATGATTGCTCTTTCTTTTTAAATTTGATTGCATCTGACTTATCACTAACTATGGCTGGCTTATTCATATCCACAAGTTCTGTTTCTTACTCATTTTCACCATTTATGACTATTTCCTATGGAATCTCTATCGGTGTTAAAATATCACACTCAATAATAACTTGTGTAGTCTTATCATTTTTTTCAAGGTTTGTTATGATTTTTTTTATGAAAGTCTACATCTCTGCTTCTGACTGTCTTTCTCTTCACTAGATCTCCATACCATATAATCAAATTTTCATCTCCATATCCTACAAACACACACTGCATGGTTTTACAGTTAAGTTTTAACCTCTGTTCTTTCGATACATACATGAATACTTTACACCTAAAAACTTTCAAGTGAGAGTATGAAGTATTTTTTCTATCCACACTCTTTCTAAAATGTCAAAGACCAAAGGAATTGATAGTGATCTATTAAGTAAATAATGAGCTGTGTTGATTGCTTCATCCCATAATGGTTTGGTAATTTTGTCATCCTCAACATACATCTGACTTTTTTTCATAATGGTACAATTCATTCTTTTAGCTAGACCTTTATGCTGCGATGTTTAGGTTTTATCATCTCATGCCTAATCTCATGTTTTGAACAGTATTCTTCAAAGTTTTTAGATGTGTATTCCCTACTATTATCAATTTGAATATACTTCAAAGGCAGTCCTGTCATCCTTTTCACCATGGCATAAAATTTTTGAAAATACTATAATACCTGACTTTTATTTTTCAACATATACACCTAAGTCTTACATAAATCATCATCAATAAAAGTAACAAAATACCTGCTACAACCCAATGACTTAACCTCAGTGAGATCACATACGTCAAAATAAATCAATTTCAATCTATTTTATTTTTTTTAGAACTTTTACGAAAAGAAACTCTATGATGCTTGTTAATAAACAATGATCACATGAATTGAGAGACATACATTTGGTCAAGGAATGAGAAACTGCCTTACCAAAACCTGTAACTCTTTCTCACTCATGTGTGCCAGCATCTTATACTACAAGTTTGCTGAAACATCATCCTCAACAACATTTATCTAGTTGCCGTTTAATTGCATCCATGTCTTATACATTGTTCAACATAATTTTTTTTTGGCAACTATCATAGATCCTTTAAGCATCTTTCACTACCCATTTTTGTATCTACTTTCATATCTTTTCTTGTCAAGAACATTAATAGTAAGCAAGTTCATTCTCATTTCTAAAATGTGTCTGACATCCCTTAAAGTTAACATGTAGCTTGTACTAATTTATATAATAATATCACCAATCCCAACAATATGTGACACACTGTTGTTTTCGATCTTAGTGCAACCAAAGTCTTTTACTTTGTAAATTGTAAACAACTCTCTCTTAGGAATACAATGATAGACTGCTTCTGTATCAACTATTCACTTAATGCCAGTATCACCAACATGATTACAATCACTATATGTACAAATCAAAATAATTGAATCACTATATGAATTCATTATTGTAACATTATCATCATTTGAATTCTTATCTTTCTCATTTTTTCGCTCTTGCTTTAAGATTTTGTAGTATCATTTCATATGACATGCTTGATGATAATTGAAGCATTTTATTTATCTTTGGATTTAGATCTATATTTAGACTTACTATGACCTTTTGAGTTCTTACCTCTATCAATGTTTCTATCTCTATTCTCTGTGACCAGAGCTTGATACCCAGAATCTAAATCTTTTCACTTTGCTTCTTCATTAAAATATTATCTTTTACTATCTCCAATGTCACTTTGTAATCAGAAGGTGAATTAAAAACAATCATAACTATAGTATTTCAGCTATCTGGCAATGAACATAAAGAAACAACATCTTCATGTCATTATTCATGTTAAGCTCCATAGTAGTCAACCGATTAAATATATCTTAAAAGTTACTCAAATACTCTATAATTGATCATCCATCTTTATACTGTAAATTTACAAACTTTTTAACATCTATAACTTTATTCATACCTGATTTTCTCTTATACAATGTTGTCACTTTTTTCAAACAATGTGAGCATTTATTTTATATGCTACATGATGGAACATACTAATATCAATTTATTTTCTGATTGTAGCCAACGTCTTTCTGCCTAACTTCTTCCAACTTTTGTCTTTAATATCTACTGGTTTAACTGAATTATCCAATATCGACTCATACAAATCTTTGTATTATAAATGATCTTCTATCATAGGCTTTCAAATTGAATAATTTGATGCTATCAATTTTATCATGGAACCTATATCACCTTTAATAATCTCAAACAGAATTTATTTTTGTTTTGGGCTGCTTCTGTATCAATATCCCAAAATAACCATTGCTCTTATATCACTTGTTGGGCCTGAAGTAATTAACACAATAACACAGAAGTAATATATCGCAATAAACCTACAGTAATAAACAACAATAAACAAACAATAATGCAGAAAAAAAATAAAACACATTAAGATTTACATGAAAAACCCTCTAGTGTAGAGGAAAAAAATCACAGACCATCAGAAAAATCTTCACTATCAAATAATAGATAAACAAAGTTCTTTTCTAGCTAAAACTAAAGCTAATCAACAACTAGAGAGACAATTGAAAAAATCTCACCAAATAAATAACTCAACAAATACACCTTTGATTTGTTCTTAAAGAGTTTTAAACACGATCTTCATTGTTCAGAATGTAGAACTCTAAATCATAAACCTACTAATAAAATTTCAGCTCAATCGGATCATAAATCAACTTTCATTTAACTGACTCTTTCTTTTCCCTTTTCTTTTTATTTTTCCTAACTTTTCTTTTTCTCTTGGTTTTGATGCCACCACCTTCTTTTTTACTTTTATACAGCTCATTTTTATTGTTTAAGGCTTTATACAAGTAAGGCTCTCTTAGGTAAAAAAAAAAAAAACTTTAGACCTTTTAATTGGTCAAAACCAATGGGACTAGACCCACTCTTCCAAACAAACTTGACCTTCACAAGTTCACAACATACCCATTAATCCATTTTTTCTGTTAAAAAAAATTGAAACAAAGGAAATACATACTCGTGCAATTCAACAGCATTTTATACCAAAAAAGCATAGCATATTAAAATGTTCATTTACAAAACTACACATATGAAGTGAAAGGACTAACTTCTTGGCAGAATCAGCAGCCTTAGCGGACACGGAGTGAGGGCCCTTTTCATCTTCTTCTTCGTACGTCCTTTACCTCACCCATCCTATTGTGTCTTTGTGGAGAGATGAGATAATATTATAAAATGAGGAAAATAAATTGGGCTCACTATCTCACCGTACTTGACTATGGAGGAAGGGTCCTTGAGGGTAATTATGAAGACATTTCATCATTCAAACTGAGATGTTCATATCCAAATTTCAAAATTTAACCACTATGGTACTGTTTTGAGAACAAAAACATTACGTTTTTCCATTAGTTTCATCTATGATCAATCACCCTCTGAACACCAATAGTGAATGATATATGCACTCAAGTAAAAACGTTTAATTGAGGCCATTTAGTTTAAATTTATGCCCAAATGTATGAAACGGAAAGTGAGCATAGTTCCAGACCTCCTCTTCACCGCGCATTTGACATTATCAGAGTTGATTTGGATACATGGAGAACTGTCACTGTGTCGTACATGTTGTTTTATTCACTGAATTTCTAGATGTCCAGTCATAAAACGGATAGACATTCAATTCATCACCTTTTTCAGTCTAAAAAGACGTCCATTTTTGTCCACAGACAGGCTGTAAGCACTTGAAGCAATAATGTCATTCACCTCTTTCTACATGAATGTCAATTAGCTCTGTACATGGCTTATATAGAATTTAGCCTCCTTTTTTGGACAAAAAGGAGTCATTAACAAGAATTTTATTTATCCAATCCCTGAAAAAGGTTACAACAAATCAAACAGCAGATCCAAAAACTGATTTTCACTTCAGCTAGAACCCCATTTCCTACATTGTTCATGCGGATGCAGAAGCCCCCCCATTACAAAGATTAAAGCCATACCAAATCCCATTAGGAATAAAAGTGTTGTAATAAAATGTGACAGACTTGGTATAATAGCCATAGACACTCACACTTTCTGGTTTCCAACCATCATAGCCACTCCTGTAGAGGTACAGATAACAAACTTGGTATGTGCAGGGACCCTTTATTTGAAATGTATCAGTTGAACACCTCTCAAATGTCCTTGAGTATGGATCATCCAGCCTTGGTGCATACACCTAATTATTCAACACAACACCCTTTAACAATTTCATGATTCTCTGAAAAACGGTCTAAGTGAAAACGTTCATGGAAAACATTGAACAAAGGAGGCTAAGAATTAATAGTCAGAACAACAGTCAGGGCAATCTTTAGCAGCCCTCTTTTCCTACTGATTTTGTTTTGAATCATTGAAGGGCAATTAATGTATAGATCTGTGTTCCTTTAACGATTAATGATCATAGACAAACATACCTGATTTCCATAAGCATCACCAAATGCAAGACTAATCTGATCTCGTGTATAGGAAGTTGAAGAACAGCTTGTCCTTATGGAAACGGTGTAAGAGCAGCTCCCCACATTCTATGAATGAAGCATTGTAAAAGACTTATTTTAGACGTTCAAGGTAAAAAAATTCAGAAAAAAAACTGACACCTATTTGTCTTTTCCCTCACATACTTTGATCTGGGAAGATTTCCTGGAATTTCATAAACAGGCAAATTTATGACATCAAATTCCTACCAAGATTTGCTCAAAGAAACTCTAACTAAACAAAACAATCTAATACTCAAAGATGTTTTAAGGCATGGGTGGATGTTAATTACTTGTGAAAAGATATGTGAAAGTGGAAATCAATTGTACCTTGGTAGCATTGACCTTGAAGGATATGAGAGGCTCAGGCAGTGGAAGGATTCTATTGGCATCTGATAAGGTGAAGAAGAGGAAAGTCAGGGGTAGAAAAAAAAACACAGTTCTCATCATCTCCCCAAAGACAAATTTTTGTGAGAAAGAGAATCTAATATCTAAGAAGACAAGAAGTCCGAATGGATATATTTATACTACTATTGATTTGAGCTTTCTAGCAATGAAGGGTAGATAAGTCTTTTTGGTAAAAGAATAATTATCACAACTTGCTATTCTTAACTTTTAGTTGACTTTTTCATCCAATAATCCACCCAAAGTCTCCTTTTTGCCCTCCATTGTCTTCCACCTTTGCCACGTAAATCGCCCAGTTGGAAGGTTATTAATTAGTAAGTTCCAAAATAGACAATGACAAATAATCCCATCTCATTCATGTGCCCAACACAGAGTTTCACAAATTTTCTTCATTTTTGTCTAATAAATCTACCTGCCATACTTGTGTTCACTGCTAGCTGTATGGGTGTGCTTTTCCCAATGGAATCAAGTCATTTTTTTTTCCATCCCATTTTCTTTTTTTTCCCTCTTCAGGGTGCTAAGATTTAAGATTACTTCTTAATATCTCGATCAAAATCCCTTAATACAGCTCCGAAATTCAATTTTTTACTCAAATATCACCCCACTCTTACCAATTAAGTTTAACCCAAGTGGCACGAGTAAGTATTATCGTAACAGTTTTGAGACCGTCAGACGTAAAGTGTTTTAAATTTGAAAAAAACCAAAAAAAAATTACTATCAATTTTTGTTAGGATGTGATTGGTTACCCAAAAGTTTATATTTTTAATAAAATTATAAAAGCGAGTTTAAAGTTTATCAAAAATATAAATTTCAATCTTCGAAAAATTAGGTTGGGTCCGGGAGTCGGATACGTGTGGGAAAGCACCCCCACAACGCCTATAAATTGATACCATTTAATTACGTGCTATTTTCAATATTGGATAAAAATAGTTTCAATTTAAAATTTAATACTAATTCTCTTCATTTAAAAAAGTAAAATTTTGCTAAAGCTCTTTTATTTAGGAATATTGAAAAAATTTTAAAGTTAAGGAATTATTTTAAAATTCTCCAACATCTAGGCAGAATTTTAAAATAACTCTTTTCGCTTAAGATTTAACACGATAATCCTTAAAATGAAATAACATTCTTTATAGAAAATAATTGTTAGTGACTCTCCAACATCTACGTAAAATACAAAAAATTATTTCCTTCGAACTGTTATTTCTATTTTATTTTATAATATCACAAATTTTTTTAAAAAAAGTATTATTCTTTTTTATTATAAAATATTTTATCATCAAACAGTAAATTAAAGAGAGATTAATGCTGATAATTATCGATGATAACACGCTAACGTATGTATTCTAATGAATGTCATGTAAAATGAAATATAATTTAAAAGTTGGGTTCTTAAGTATAATGAGAACACCTGGACTCTTCATCATCTAGGTAGAGCTTAGGTGCGACTGTTTATATTTAAAATCTCAATTTACTATTATACTTTTTATTTATTAATCTTATCATTAATGTGAATTAAGAACTTGTGTGAAAAACTTAATGAAATGGAGTTTCCTAAATACCCCATCATTTAGGCAGCATTCGAGAACAAACTATTTCATGTGAGATTTTCACACGTATCCTTAAGGTTTTGAAATAGATTTAGGGTAAATGTTTAGGGTTTAAGTTTGGGGTTTAATTAAAATGCGAACATTTGTAAAAATCTCCAACATTTAGGTGAACTTTCAAAGTAAGTTCAATTTCTATAATTTTTTAGAAACTAATTTAAGAAACATAATTTTTTTATAAAAAGGTTTTTTTTTTTAAAAAAATTCCTTTTTTTTATGAAAATTTAATATCAAAAATATTATTAACTTATTTAGTATTTTTTATAATAATAATTTTCTAACATCTAGGCAGGGAAAATAAAAAAAAATATTCTATTATTATTATTATTTAAGCATTTTTAATATTTTTTAGTTATTATCCTATATTGTTCTCATTTTATTATTATTAAAAATAATTAGATATTTATCCTAATAAATTTAAACATTTTATCATGCATAAATATAAAAACTTAAAATAACAAAAATAATAATATATATTAAAAAATTAAAAAAAAATTTTTTTACTTGACTCAGATCGGTCAACGTTAGTCTGGACTAGTCTGACCGGTTCGGCAGTTCGATCAGCGGTTTGGGTGATCCAGCGGTTCGGACCGGTTCGATCGGTTCACTAGCAGTTCGTCTGAATCGACTTAAGGTTGGCTGAGGTGGGTCGGTTTGTAAGGATCTCGGATCAAGTTCGATCCACGCACGGATCCTCTTATGTTTGAAACGGCGTCATTCTGGTCCTATGCTCAAAACGACATGTTTTTGCTTCTATATTTTCTATAAAAGTCAGCCTTTTTTTTTTTCGGTTCATTCTTTTTTATTTCATGAAAAAAAATGAGAGAGCTCTGGGGAAGAGTTCTGGGGTTCTTGTTGTTTGACTGTCGGAGCGTCACGCCTGCCGTCGCTTGGTTCACCGTTGGTGGTGGTCACTAGTGGTTGTCGGTGGTCGTCGGTGGTCGAAAACTTCAAAACTGACTAGGAGGTTTTGTTTAACCTCCTGAGCTCAGATCTGATGCCCATTTCACCGAAAGTAACCTCGATTCACGTAAATCTGGTTTTTAAATTTTTTGTATTTTTTTTCTTTTTTTTTTTTGAAAACTAATTGATACCCTTCTTTTTTGGTCAGGTGACTCAGCGCTGGTTCATCCCTGCATAGAGGATTGTGTTTTATTTTTTTTATTTTTTTTTATATTTTCATAGATCTGTTTATTTTTTTGTTTGGGTATTTGGGGGGGTTGTTTGCATTTTTTTTTATTTGAGAGATTTTTGATAGGGGTGGAATGAACGTATTTTTGGTGTTCTCGAGTGAAAAAATGTCCGAGAGTTTCGGAGAGACTTAAAAGGAGGGAGATCGAGTATTTTACATGGTTGGAAAAGGTGGCAGCATGTGTTGATGAAGCCATAAGGTCTTAGTGAAGGGACTGGACGAGGGAGGTGGTATGATGGCTAGGTCGGCTTGGTAGGGTATGGGTAGCCAACGGTGTCGTGTATGACACCTGCTGGCACCAACCCTTTCCTTTTTGTTTCTTCTTCTATTTGGACTTTTTTATTTGTCTCTCTTTCTCTTTTTTTTTTATATTTATTTTTAATTTAAATAGTTTTTTTAATTAATTTTTTTTAATTATGATTAAACCAATATTATTATTATTAAAAAAATTATTATTAAAAAATGTAGACCCGAACAAAATCTAATGTCTACAGCTATCTCTCTTTGCATATTACTGAAAATCAGTAATAGAACAAAGATAAAGACAACGATTTTTTTTAAGCTAACTAAACAAAAGCGATTGGGATTAAATCATAAGTCAGGAACATATGAATGATCGGGATTAAATCATGAGTCAAAAATTAACGACAACTGGACTGAATCGCAAGTCAGAGAAATAAAAACGACTGGGATTAAACCGTAAGTTAGAAAGTAAAAGCGATCGAGATTAAATCGTAAGTCAATAAGTAAAGAATCGATAGAAACAACACCGTGAGTCGAGAAGTAAAGATCGATCGGGACAATACCACAAGTCAAGAAATAAAAAATCAATCGGGACAACATCGTGAATCGAAATTATGTCAAGAAGTCTTAGAAATCATGCTCGGAGGTCTTACAAAAATCATGCCCAAAGGTTTTACAAAATCGACTGGGATAACATAGCAAGTCGAAATTAAAGAATCGATCGAGATAATATCATGAATCAAAATTATGCCCAAAGGTCTTAGAAATCATGCCCGAAGGTCTTAAAAATCATGTCCGAAGGTCTTACAAAAATCATGCCCAAAGGTCTTACAGAATCGACTGGGATAACACCGCAAGTCAAAATTAAAAAATCGATTGGGATAACATCGCGAATAAAAATTATGCCCGGAGGTCTTACAAAATTGATCGAAACAACACCGTAAGTCAAAATTAAAGAATCGATCGGGATAATACCATGAATCAAGGAATAACAAAATTGGGATTAAACTTGGATTAAATCACCAATCAAAAATGAGAAGAGCGGGATTAAATCACGAGTAAGAGAAATACTAAGGATCAGGATTAAATCACGAATCAGAGAATAAAAAAATTGAGATTAAATCATGAATCAGAGAATAAAGAGATCGAAATTAAGTCGCGAATCAAAAAATGATGTTAACTTGGATTGAATCACAAGTCAAAAAATAAGAAGATCGAAAATAAACAATGAGTCAGAGGTTAACAACAACAATCAAGATTAAATTGTGATTTTAAATTAAAGCAATCGGGATTGAACCGTAAATCAGAGAATAAAGAGACCAGGATTAAACCACGAATAAAAAAAATGACGATAACTTGGATTGAATCACAAGTCAAAAAATAAAAAGATCGAGAATAAACCATGAGTCAAAGGTTAACTACAATCGAGATTAAATTGTGATTTTAAATTAAAAAGATCGGGATTGAACCATGAATTGGAGAATAAAGAAATCGAGATTAAACTGCGAGTCAGAAAATGACATTAACTTGGATTGAATCACAAGTCAGAAAATAAAAAGATCGAGAATAAACCACGAGTCAGAGGTTAACAACAATTGAGATTAAACTACAATTTTAAATTAAAGAGATCGGGATTGAACCGTGAATTAGAGAATAAAGAGATCAGAATTAAACCACGAGTCAGAAAATGACGTTAACTTGGATTGAATCACAAGTCAGAAAATAAAAAGATCGAGAATAAACCATGAGTTAGAGGTTAACAACAATCGAGATTAAACTACAATTTTAAATTAAAGAGATCGAGATTGAACCGTGAATCGAATGATAAAAAGATCAGAATTAAATCGCGAGTCAAAAACTGAAATGATCGAGATTAAACTACGAGCTAAATATTGATGACGACTGGGATTGAACCGCAAGTTAGAGAGATAAAAAAGACTGGGATTAAACCGCAAGTCAAAAAATAAAGAAATGACTGAGATTAAACCATGAGCCAAATATTAAAAAAGACTGGGATTGAACCGCAAGCCAAGGGACTATATAAGATTGAGTTATGAATTGAAGGGGATTAGGTACCCTATAGATCGACAGTTTTGATTCTAGGGAATGTGCTAACATACCATTTTCAAAGCCATCATCTTTGTTTTGAAAAAGAAACATATTGATTCTTCCTGATGTCTCATAAAAAAACCTTCTATGCAACTTATCAAGAGGTATGTAATGCGTGTAATGATTATGATGAATGAAAAAATAAAGATGCCGTCAACGAATTATATCATGCATTTTTATCCAAGTTAATTCAATTTTTGGTTCAATTTTTTCAAACTTTAAAAGCAGCTTCCAGTAATCTCGTCTTTTTAAATTTTTTAATTTTTGACCAAAAATCTCTATCTCATGATGGACCCATTTGGCTTTTAATAGCTCAAAAATATATTTTTTTATTCTTTATCCCCTTTCTCTTCTTTGTCTTTAGTAATCAATCAATTTTATTTCATTCTTTCTGCCCCCATATTACTATTTTTGTCATCCTTATATTGCATTCTCTTTTTGAATGGTGCATTGGTCTATTGTGAACTTTATCAATCACTATCTTAATTCTAAATAATAAATGCAATGATTTCAAGTTCAAAATTGGGTGTGAAACAAAGTCAGTAATGAGGTATTTTGGGTTTAGGAAGATAAAGATAAATCTTTAGGGACACAAAGAATAGTTAACTCAAAAGTATTTTAAGAACCAAATTATCAATTCTCTAGATAATGAACATTTGAATGACCTTGGCCTACTCAGACCATGTCTTTTTTGAAAACTCGTTACATTTACGGTCTTGTCATCTGTGATTTCATATAGCCAATCCTTACCCCATATCTGTGACTAATGAGAACTTACCCCATAAAAGTTATCTCTTTTAATTCTGGTGACAATTCGTCCATTCGGTGCCACTCTTTCGTTCCTTGAAAGACTTTCTCTGAGTTCCACCTTCATTCAAGCCGCCTTTATAGGTTTTCAGCTTAAATGACCCTTTTTGACTTAAATCGCCCTTTTTGGGTTTTCAATCTGAATCACTTCCTTTCTTTTTTTTTTGTGTTTATTTTTTTATATTTTTTATATTTTTATGTATTTTTTATTTTTTTAAGCAAAATATTTTTTTGACAATGTTTGAATTTACAAGATTTGGTAATTTATCTCCGTCCATTTCTGTAAGGATCAGAACTCCACCAAAAAAAGCTTTTTTTACCACATATGAACATTTCCAATTGGGCATCCATTTTCCTCTATTGTCATGCTGACACGGCAAAATCCTTTTCAAAACCAATTCGCCCTCGTGAAAGCATTGGGATCGTATTTTTTTATCATATGCTTGCATGATTCTTTTTTGATACATTTGTCCATAACTAAGTGCTGAGAGCCTTTTTTCTTCAATAAGATTCAGTTGTTTGAAACGATCTTGAGCCCATTCTGTCTCATCCAATTTTGTCTCCATCAACACCCTCAGAGAAAGAATTTCCACTTTAATTGACAATACAGCTTCTATCCCATATATTAGTGAAAACAGGGTGGCCCCTGTAGAGGTTCAGATTGATGTTCTATAGGCAAGCAAAGCAAAAAGTAACTTTTCAGACCAATCTTTATATGTGTCAATCATTTTTTCCAATATTCTCTTGATGTTTTTATTCGCAGCTTTCACTGTACCATTCATTTTTGGACGATATGGTGCTGAATGATGATGCTTGATCTTAAACTGTATACATAATTTTTTTCATCATTTTATTGTTTAAATTACTAGCATTATCTGAGATGATCCTTTTTGAAAGACCATATCGACATATTATCTCTCTTTTTATAAATCTACACACTACTGATCATGTAATACTAGCTTATGAAGCTGCTTCTACCCACTTTGTAAAGTAATCGATTATCATGAAGATAAAATGATACCCATTTGAAGCTTTTGGAGCTATGGGTCCAATCACATCCATTCTTTACATGGAGAAAAGCCATGATGGTGCCAAGACGTGTAGCAAGATTGGAGGGGAATGAATTTTATCTGCATAAATTTGATATTTGTGACACTTTCTAGCATAATTGATGCAATTATTTTCCATTGTAAACTAGTAGTAACCAGCTCTTATAATCTGTTTGGCCATCATATGCCCGTTAGCATGTATTCCATAAATTCTTTCATGTACTTCTTCAAGTATCCTTTTTGTTTCTACAGCATCAACGCATTTTAGCAAAATTTGATCTCGACTCTTTTTATACAGGATTTTTCCATCAAGCACAAAACTTACTGCTAATCTTTGAATGATCCTCTTATCATTTTTTAAAGCCAGCTCTGGGTAGTTTTGATACTTGATATATTGTACAATGTCATAATACCACGGTTGTTGATCTACCTTTTCTTCCACATTTAAATAGTGCGCTAGTGAAATTTTCATTTGTACTCTAATAGGCTGGATTCCCATACTATTATTTAACTTAAACATTGCTGTCAAAGTAGCTAAGGCATCAGCAATCTGATTTTTTTCTTGAGAAACATGTGAAATTGAATCTCTTTAAAATGTTTTATCAAGCCAGCTATGTGCCTTTAGTATAACACTAATTTTGAGTTCTTGGTCTCCTATTCATCTTTTAGTTGATAGATTACTAAGGCTGAATCCTTATATACTTCTAGTGTTTCAATTTTCTTTTTAATGGCCATTTGTAACCCCATGACACATGCCTCATATTCAGTAACATTGTCTGTGTAATTGAAATCTAACCTTATGATACATGGGTAATAATTTCCTTCTGGGGATATTAGCACTGCCCAAATGCCATGCCCCATTATATTAGATACCCCGTCAAAAAATATTTTCCACATTTTTCCTATAGGCTCTTCATCTTCATCCTGTAAGATTGCCATCAAATCTTTATCTGAAAATTCAAACTTCATAGGTTTGTAATCTTCTGTAGTTCGATCAGTAAGAAAATCAATAATTACACTTTTTTTATGGACTTTTGTGTCACATACACAATATCATATTCTGAAAGCATGACCTGTCATCTCGTTATCCTGCCTGACAAAGATGATTTCTCAAAAATGTACTTGAGGGGATCCAATTTCGATATTAGCCAAGTTGTATGGTAGAACATGTATTGTCTGAGTCTACGAGTAGTCCAAGCTGGGACACAATATATTTTTTTTATTTAGGGGTACTTGGCCTCGTACTCCGTAAATTTTTTACTCAAAAAGTAGATAGCATGCTCTTTCTCGCCAGTTTCATCCCTTTGCCCCAATACACTTCTCATTGATCTTTCTTGAACTGTTAGATATAAAATCAACGACCTTTCTGTAACTAATGGTACCAACATTGATGAGCTTGTCAAATATTCTTTAATCTTTTCAAAGGCATTTTGGCATTTTTCATTCCATTCACCAGGATTATTTTTACGAAGCAACCTGAAGATTGGATCATATTTCGAGGTAAGTTAGGATATGAAACGAGAAATATAATTCAATCATCCCAAAAAGCCTCTCACTTCCCTTTACATGCATGGTACTGACAACTCTTGAACGACTCAAATTTTGTTAGGGTCTATTTCTATACCTTTTTCACTGACTATAAACCCTAACAATTTTTTAGATTTAACACTAAAAGTGCATTTGGCTGGATTCAACTTGAGCTGATATCTCCGTAATCTTTCAAAGAGCTTTCTAAGATTAACAACATGATCTTCACTTTCTTGAGACTTAGCTATCATATCATCAACATATACCTCTATTTTCTTATGCATTATATCATGAAAGAGAGTGACCATCACCCTTTGATATGTGACACCAACATTTTTTAGCCTAAAGGGCATAACTTATAGCAAAATATACCCCATATTATCACAAATATAGTTTTCTCCATATCTTCGTAAGCCATTTTGATCTGATTATAGTCGAAGAACCCATCCATAAATGAAAAAGTGGAGTGCTTAGCAGTGTTATCTACAAGGTTATCAATATGTGGCAATGAAAAATGATCCTTCGGGCTAGCCCTATTTAAATCTCGATAGTCCATACACATTCTAACTTTTTCATCTTTTTTGGGGACTGGGACTATATTGGCTACCCATTCAAGGTACTTGGCTACTTCTAGAAAACCAGCGTCAAATTACTTTTTTACTTCTTCTTTATCTTCAGAAACATTTATGGCTTCATGCGTCTTAATTTCTACTGTACTGGTCGATATTCTAGTTTTAAAGGTAACCTATGCTCAACCACTTCTGTGCTAAGTCTGACATATCCTGGTAAGACCATACAAATACATCAATGTACTCTTACAGCAGATTTACCAACTTTTGCTTCTCAATCAAGGATAGTAAAGTATCGATCCTAACTTATTTTTTATTGTCACTATCTCTCAAATTTAATGGGTCAACTGATTCCTGGTAGGGTTCTATAATTTTTTTCTCTTGTTTCATCAATTTCAATAGATTATTAGGTAAATCATAGTCTCCTGAATCAACATCGTTATCAAGCTCGCTAATATGAGTCAAATTTTCAAAATCAAACCCGGTGTTATTGCCTTGGTCATCCATAATGTTCATTATTAGAAAACCTAAAAATGGGTATAATCACAAAGAAATATATATTGATATTGGCAAGGGCAAAGAGAATGGTAATGAAAGAAAAAAAATGAAAAATAAAGAACATGGTATAAGTGAAATGCATTGCATTCATCATTTTATTAAGACAATAAAAATAAGCCCATACACTTAACCTCCGCATGCTCTTAGGTAGAAGCAACTAGAATTTTTGAGTTAAAAGGTTCAAGGATAACAAAAATGATACACCATTCTTCGAATCTCTTAAAAAAGAAAAAAGACCTCTTCATCTTGCATGACTCATTCATCTGTTTTAACTTGAAATCACGAGAAAGCTTCTTCTAATCCCATTATCAGTCCCCCTTGTTCAACTTCTGTCGACCCATGATAGACATGCTCGACTGAACGAAAAGTTTCATACAAATAAGGGAACACCATTTTTCCATCAATCGAATTTTACCCTTTGAGGCGTGCCATTCTCTTTTCTTTTTTCTCTAGCATTACATTCTTTTTATCAGCAACTGTAGGCTTATAGCCTAACCCCCCATCTTTCTTTATTTTCAATCAAGCATGATGCTCTTATGATTCTTTGTAGAGCTTTTCTTAAGCCTTGTCTAACTTGCCAATCCTTGTCAGTAGTCTGCTTGATCACCATATTCATAGCTTTTGGTAATTGAGGGATCGATATCCTTGACCCTTCTTTTATGTAAGTAACGTTTGCTACTTCAAAAGCTATAAAAGAATATTTGATCGCTTCTTCTGCTACCTCAATGTAGGAAGTTGTTAAAGTTTTTATTACCAATAAGTCCTTCTCACCATCCACACAGACTTATTTTCCTTTCATGATGAATTTTACCTTCTGATGTAAAAATGAAGGTATAGCTCTGGTCGTGTGAATCTAAGATTTTTCAAGTAGATAACTATATGCAGGAGTTATGTCCATTACTTGATATATAATGTTGAAGGTATAAAGACCGATCTGTAATGAGATTTTTATATTACCAATTACCTCTTTTCGTGCCCCGTCAAACGTTCTTACAATTATATGGTTATTTCGCATGTGAGAGGGATCCACTAAAAGCTTTGACAATATTATCAGAAGCATAACATTAATAGATGATCTATTGTCAATCAATATTTTGGCCATAGTGTAGGATTTGCACTTTATAGTAACATGTAAAGCCTTAATACTACCACATATTTTCGGAGGTATCTCATCATTATTGAAGGTGATAAAATTTGAGGCTATAATATTCCCAACCATGTGATCTCTTTCTCAACAAAAATGTTATGCTTGACATAAGCTTGGTTGAGCACCTTCAGCAAAGCATTCCTATGCGACTCAAAATTTAATAGTAGTGATAGTAAGAAAATACAAGCTGATAGTTTATTTAATTGGTCAACCATACTGTACTTACTATATTTAATGATATTTAGAAACTCATAAGCTTTTTTTTCTGACATCGATTTGTTAACTTGTACTTTTGAGCTTCCCACCGATTGAAAATCTTGACTTTCCCTTGTGTCTTCTTCTCTTATCTTGCATTTTCTTTTCTTAGCCCTTTCTGACATTTCAAGAGTGTAAATTCGATCACTTCAGGTCATTCTTCTTATTCTCGCTATGTTAGTAGTATTCTCCATACTTGGATTATTCAAGGTCATATTAAGCCCTCGTATCACTACATCATAATCTTATCTCTATGGGACTGCCTTTTCGGTCTGATAAAAGAATGAACTAGGGACATAAATGGTCAATAGTGTCTTGAAAGATAAGATGGTTTTCTCAGTTAGAAGCTCTGATTTCTCATCATAGTAGACAGTAAGAGATTTAAGGATAAAAGACTTATCAGGACGCTCGTCATCCACTGTATTCACACTATTTTTATCACATTCATCATAGAACTCAATGATGGCCTCATTCATCAAACTTTATAATATTCGCTTAAAGACCTCATAACTTTGGATCGAATGTCTAATTATTTTCTCATGGTATTTACAAAAATGGTTAGGGTCTTCATGACTTTGTTGTCATCTAAAAATAATGGTTGAATCATGCTCATGTCATACAAACAGTCGTACACCCGTTCAAAAGGGGTCTTCACTTCATCCATGTATCTTTTGATCTTTACATATTTTCTCTTACCCACCATATTGATTTTCCCTTCAGTGTGATCTAACAAAGGGTTTCCACTGACACTTGGCTTGAATTTGGTATCAAAAGACAAAAGCTCGTCATTTATCAAACCTTGTACCTTGTGTTTAAGTGCTATGCAATTTTCAATAGAGTGTTCTGTAACTCCGTAATGGTAATCGCATTTGACGTTAGGGTCATACCAACTTAGGTAAGGTAGTTTTAATGGTTTTGTATAAAAAGGAGTGATAAGGTGGCCTCTCACTAACTGAGGGTATAAATTGATGTAAGCATAAGAATTGGTCAAAATGAGGTCTTTTTCGATTATTATTATTCTATAAGTTTCTTTGATTATTGTTTGGGTAGTTGGTTGGGTAAATGGTCAAGTTGGAGGTGCAGAAGTGCAATTGAATGGTTGAGGGCTAAAGCTTGGTATGGGTTACGGTTGTTGGGTGTTTGGTAATGATATGGTTGTTGAGAAATTTGGTTTGTGGTATGGTAGTAAGGGGGTATGGATTATATGGGACAAAAAGATGGTGTGAGGGATTTCTATGAGTGACAGCATGTGTCTCATACTCTTTCTTCTTTAAAGTTATTTTTTTCTTTTCGAGCCCTTCAATTTTACCACTTTTGATAGCGTTCTCTATCATCTCTCCTGAGATTATCATGTCAGAAAAGTTTTTCATGGCATTCCCCATCAATCTGTCATAGTACGAGGCTTTTAGCATGTTGACAAATAGTCTAGTTATCTCATTTTCAGTCAGTGGTGGTTGGACTTGGGCTGCCGTATCTCTCCATCGATACGCATATTCCTTGAAGGTTTTCGTTAATTTTTTCCTCCATATTTTATAATGACAGCTTATTTGGGGCTATATCCAAGACATGCTTATACTGAGCAAAAAAAATTTTGGCCAAATCTTTCTATAAACGGATCTTGTTTTAATCTAACTGTACATATCATTTTGCTATTGAACCAATCAAACTATCTTGAAAATAGTGTATCAATAGTTTGTCATTATGAGTATGACCCATCATCTTTCTATAGAACATGATAATATGAGCGGAAAGACATTTTGTTTCATCGTATTTTTCAAAATCTGGGGTCTTGAATTTTGATGGGATAACCAAGTCAGGCACCAAGCTCAGCTCATTGGCATCAACAACCCCATAAATATCATTACCTTCAACCGCTTTGAGCCTCTCCTCAAATTGGTCATACTTGTCTCAAATTTTTGAATTTATAACAAGTTCTAACATTTCGTGAGACTTCTTTTGTTCAATAGGGTCATCAAGATTCAGTATCATGATAGGATCAACTGGGATAGGTTCCAAATTAGTATTCAAGTGGGTCAGTTGTTGACTTGCAGAATGATTGACATACGGGTATGACTGTGTACTTAGTGGTTGTATGTGTATACCCCGAGGAACTTAAACCTGAACTTGAGGTAGAGTGAATCTAGAAGGGTATAATGGCTCTTTCACGTTGACCTCATCCCCTGTCCTTGACATGCCAACAACCTTTTTTCCTTTTATTGAACCAAGCAATAGTTATCTTAATTCAGCCATTTGTGTTCGATGCTTTGTTGTATTTTCATCACTCTTTCTCATATCTCTTTTTGTGCCCTTTCAACCCTTTCAAATCTAGCTGTATTCTCTTCTTCCATGGCTTGTGTCTGAGAATGAGTATTATATCTATACAAAATTGACTGATTTTGATTCATCAACTTTGCTAGCCTTGAACCTTAGTTTATTAACCATGAATTAGATCGCATGATATAATGTCGTTGATATTGTTGTTAGTATTTACATTTATTAAAATGCATGCATGAAATGAATGAAATGCAAATTGGGGCATTGTCTTGGATCGATCAAAACAAAAAGAGACTTTCATTAACCATGGGAGTTTTTATACATCATCCGATCATTCTTGCATTAAAACCATAAAAACATTTAATTTGAGCATATTACTCTCTAACTTCATACAAAAAATGTAATAATCTTTGACTATGGCCTTGGGTTGGTACAATCTCCCCTTTCAGTGCTTTCGTCTTTTCAACCATGTTGCTTGCTTTTCAACAGACTTGTAGATTTAAGCAGTTAGATGTTCGATATATTACTGCCTCCTTAAACTTTTTACTTTCCACATCTCTCTAGCATCCACCTTCATATTGCAAGTGCGAGCCCAATCCTCTTTCTCTTATCACTCAGTCAAAATCTTGTCTATGTGACTCTAATTGCTTGTCAATTGAAGCTTCAAGCTCATTAATTCATGCTCTAAGGCTTTTTTCTCACTTTGCAAATCAGAGTTCCTGTTTTGTTCCCTCCTTAGTTCAACTTTTAGCTTTTCACTTTCTCTTTGGTGTCTTGCTACCTTTTCAGAAGGTCCTGAAAGTTTTTCTTTCCATTCATGTTGTTCTTTAGTGAGTGCAAAGATTATTTCTTTGTTCTCTCAAGCTCTATTTTTCTAATATTTTATCATATCTCATAGTTTTTCCACATCCTTCTTAAATCTCTTTAAAGGTTTATTGTCCAACCTCAGTTTTTTTTTTTTTATACAGATTTTACAGATCTTCTTTCAATACTTTTCGTTCTTTGGTTAATTTCTGTGCTGCATCATCTCTCATCATTAAATCATATCTCAATTGGTTAACCTGATCCATCATAGTTATCTTCTCTTCCTCTAACCTTTTTTTTTCAATCTCAAACCTTCATTTGGCGATCTCAAAAGTCGACAATATCGGCACTGAAATAGGAGCTGGTAACTTTTCTAAAACATTGACTGATAGAGGCCTAATTTCATTAACCTTTTTTCATCTTTCAAGTAAGGTAACCTTCTGTAACATTATCTGTAAATCTAGCTAGACTCATTCGGTTGACTTTTTTTCCATATTTTGATGATTTCATGAACCCTTTTCACGTAATCGGGTGTCCTATAATCGAGCTCAAGTGAACTGAGTCCATGAGTCATAAGGATAAACTGTCGTAAGTCATATTATCTTTGAACCATAAAGGGCATATAACTCACTGCCCTCATATTCCTAACAAAGGTACCAATGACTTATCTCCACAACTATACAAGATGGCCATCAAAAGCATCCATAGTGCCCTTCATGTTACATCCTCGCTAGTGAGCTTTAGAAAAAATTCCAACCACTGATCTTTTATCTAATCTTTTCTCCATTTTTTAGCCACAAACTCCTTGATAGGACTGAAATGAACGAAAAATGGTCGAAATGATGTCTTTTTTTCTCAAAAATGACTTTTGAGCCAGATAAAAAGCAATTGAGCACACCCTATAAATCATTCTTCACCTTTTTTTCGATAAAAATTAAGTGATCTAATAGTCTCTGCCAAAATAGTTGGTGAAAGATTTATTCCTTTATCTAATTGCTCAAAAAAGTCAATCACTAATGCTTTTATATGTCCTAACACTTTAGAAAATATCATCAATCCATACACAACCAAAGTAAACACATCCAATCCTTGATCAGTTTCAATATACTTCTTTATGTACTCGAGCAAAAAAGCTGATGGAATGATCTCAACCTCGTTCTTTTCCTTCTTGTGCTTATCTATCTTTTCAACCTTTACTTACATGATCTTGGCTAACTTCTTTCTATATCCGATAGTCTTATGCTATTTTCAATAGATCTTATCTTGATTGGTAGACTCTATCCGAAGTAAAAAAGAATATTTTTTTATCGTGGGGGCTAAGTCTTCTTGGTTAAACACAAAGTATCGATAAGATGAATCCTAGAATTGTATTGTAGCTCTCATCAACTATTCATCAACCTTCACTGACATAAGCAGTGCCACATCCTCGTATTTCTTAAAAAAAGATTCTTTTCTCTCTGTTCTCCACTGTTTCCAAATAGCTTCCAATTTTGATATATTATTTTGACTAAGATCCATATGCACTAACTGTGGTAGCACCGATATGTGACCATTTACTAAGCAATCTCTTTATTTTCCCTAAGTATTTTCTGAATGGCTCTTGACCTCTAAGTAGCTCTTACACATGGATGACATCCTTTAGGTTTTCTGAAAGTTTTTCTTGCTAAAGATTGGTCCAAAACAATACCCTTTAGAAATATGGTACTTATATGATGCATGCAACAAAATTAAAGATAACAAAAAAATTAAACAATCAATAATGTAAATAAAACAAATAAATAAAAATGAGTAAATGAATGAACAAGTATAACATGCGTCATAACAGAATATACATAGTGTCTTAATTTAGGTAATTTTCTCACAAAAAGGATAGCATGGCTCTATCCTAAAGTTGGACCTTACGGGTCACTATATGTCGAGTTAAGATTTACATCTCTAAAGGTTCCCAAATTATTCCTCATCATCGTTCGTTATAGACTAGTAAGGCTCTCCAATCCTCACCCATTATAGGCCGAAATAGGTTCAATCTGAGTGGAAGTGTTTCGCTAGTAAATTATCATAATGATTTTGGACCGCCAGACGTAAATGAGTTTTAAAATAGAGAGAAATAAAAGAGAGTCACCACCAATCTTTGTTATGGTGTGATTGGTCACCTAAAAGTTTATCTTTCTAATAAAACTTATAAACACAGGTTTAAAGTTTATCAAAAAGATAAATTTTGGCCTACGAAAAATCAGATTGGGTTCGAGAGTCGGTTACATGTGGGAAAGGATTAGCACCCCCACAATGCCCATAAATTGGTACCATTGAATTATGCGTTATTTTCAGTATTAGATAAAAATGGTTTTGACTTAAAATTTAATACTAATTCCCTTCGTTTAAAAAAAATATTTTTGCTAAAATTTTTATTTAGAAATATTGAGAAAATCTTTAAGTTAAAAAAATTATCTTAAAATTCTTCAACATCTAGGCAGAATTTAAAATAACTTTTTTCGCTTAAGATTTAACACAACAATCCTTAAAATGAAATAATACTCTTTGTAGAAAATTATTGGTGACTCTCCAACATCTAGGCAGAGTACCAAGAATTATTTTTTTTGAAATGTTATTTTTATTTTATTTTGTAATATCATAATTTTTTAAAAACGTATTATTCTTTTTTATTATAAAATATTTTATCACCAAGTAGTAAATAAAAATTAAAGATAGAATAGTACAAATAATTACTGATAATAACATGCTAACGTATGTATGTCAATAAATGTTATGTAGGATGAGATGCAATTTAAAAGTTGGATTCTTAAGTATAATGAGGCCACCCTGACTCTCCAACATCTAGGCAGAGCTTAGGTGCGACTGTTTATATTTAAGATTCTAATTTACTGTTATACTTTTTATTTATTAATCTTATTATTAATACAAATTAAGAAATCATGTGAAAAGACTTAATGAAGTAAAATTTCCTAAACACCCCATCATCTAGGCGGTATTTGGGAACAAATTACTTCAAATGAAATTTTCACATGTGTCCTTAAGATTTTTAGGAGGTTTTGAGGAAGAGCTTAAGTAGAGATTTTGAAGGTTTGGTTTTAAGGTTTAGAGGGTTTAAAAGCTTGAATTTTATGATATGGAAGGTTTAGGGTTTTGATTTTAGAGTTTGGAGATTTTAGGGTTTGGGTTTTTAGGTTTGGGGTTTTGATTTAAACGTTTGGATTTTAAGGATTTTGGGGTTTGGATTTAAGAGTTTAAAGGTTTTGGATTTCGCATTTTAGGGGGTTTTGGATTTTAGGGGTTTCAGATTTTATGGGGTTTGGATTTAAGGGATTTTGGATTTTTAGGGGTTTCAGATTTTAGATTTTGGATTTTAGGAGTTTTAGAAACCTAGGATTTTGAAAATTAAGAATTAGTGTTTAAGGTTTCGTTTTTAAGAAAATATGAACATCTCTAAAAATCCTCAACATCTAGGCAGATTTTCGAAACAGGTTCGATTTTAATAATTTTTTAAAATTAATTTAAAAATTTTTTATATTTATTTTTTATGAAAATTTATTAATAATAATTCCCCAATATCTAGGCGAAATTATCTTTTTAGAAAAATATTTTTTATTCCCTCCAAAATCTACGCAGAAAAAAAAAATAATAATAATAAATATTTTTTTTAGCATTTTTAATATATATTTTTAATTATTACTTGTTTTCAATTTTATTATTATTAAAATAATTAAACATTTATTCTAACAAATTTAAAAATTTATCATGCAAGAATATAAAAAAAAAAAAACTCAAAATAACAAAAATAATAATATAAAAAAATTTAGAAAATTAAAAAAAAAAATTTTACCTAAATCGGATCGATCAACGATCCAGTCAACGTTGGTCTAGATCGGTCAGATCAGTTTGGCGATTCAATATACGGTTCGGGTAGTCCAGCAGTTCAAACGGGTTCGACTGGTTCACTGGAGGTTCGATACCGATTCAAATGGATCGATTTTGAGCTGAGGTAAAAAAAGGTCACGGGTCGGGTTGTTCGAATCTCGAGTCAGATCCGGTTATACACGCAGATCTTCTCCTCAAGCAAAATGATGTCATTTTGCTGCTTTGGCTTTTATATAAAAGTTATTTTTTTTGTTTCATTTCATCATTTCTGCCAAGAAAAAATTTTTTAGAGCTCAAGAAGAGCTCTATGGACTCCACCGGCATTCGATCGCTGGCACTCTTACTGTCGCACCAGCCACCGCTTTGACCACAGCTGGTGGTTGTCGTCGGTCAATGAAAAACACCAAAAAAACTCCCAGTCGTTCACTTCTATGCTCTTTTTTCAGATCCAACGTCTGTTTTACCAGAAACAGCCCCGATCAACATAGATCGGGGCTTAAAGCTTTCGGTCTCCTTTCTCTTTTTTTTTTTAAAAAAAAAACTAATGATTTCTTTGCTTTTCCAGGGAGCTCGACGCTAAGGTTCCTCCCTATGGGGAGGACTGTTTGTCTTTGTTTTTGTTTCTGTTTTTACGTTTCTATTTGGGTATAGGTTTGGTGTGGTGTTTGGGGTTGTTGAAAATGTTTTAAGGGGGATAGTTCATCTGAGCTTGGTGATTTCTAGTAAGGGTGAAATGAATGGGCTCCTGGGCGTTCGAGAAAGCTTTCGAAAATGAGGATCCGAGAGAGCGGAGGGGAAGAAGTTAGGGGTTTTTAAGGAGTTCAAAAAGGGAATAGGTGGTGGTTGTAGGGTAGCTGTAGGCTGGTGAGCATGGGCAGCTAGTGGTGGCTGCTGCCAGGCATCAGTCGCCCTGCTTTCTACCATTTTTTGTTTCTCTTTTTTAATTTTTTTTTGTTTTTTTATATAATTAATAATTATTTTTAAATATATTTATTTTTTTATTATTAATTTTAATAGTAGACCCAGACAAAATCGGTGTCTACACAAATGCGGAGGTTATCACCTCACGAGAGCGTAGCTACTTTGCTTTCTCCTAAAAAGGATAGAGTCCGAGTCTAAAGCTCATGCATGAATATGCAAAGTGTGTGCAAAATAATGTATTAATCAAAATACCATAAACACAAAATAAAAATAAAAAAACAACTAACATACAATTTATCTTATTCATTAACGCATATTTTTTGAAAATCAAAATAAAGGAGATTAAATGAAATGTCATTAAAATCATTTAAATCAAAATTCTAATAGAGCGTAATAAAAAGTGGTTGATTAAATTAATGTCTCCAAGCTTAGTCGAGTAATGGTAACTAAACTGATATTATTAGATAATTTAAAATGAATCGCCAACTTGTTAGGGTGGATTGTCACCAAAAGGTATCTCTGTTAAAATAAGTAAGTAGTTAAAGTTATTGAAAAGATAAATTTAGAATCTTTGTAATCATTGGTCCATTCGTACATATGATGATTAACAGTTAAAGGCCCATTACATTACACTATTTTAGTATGGATAAAATTTATCAATTTGAAATTTAACAAACTAATTCCTTTATTATGAGAAAGTAAAAATTTTCTAAAGCCTTATGTAAGCAATATTGAGAAAGTCTTAAAGTTAAAGAATTATTTTAAAATTCTCCAACATCTAGGCAAAATTTTAAAATAATTCTTTTCACTTAAGATTTAACACGATAATCCTTAAAATAAAATAACAATCTTTATAGAAGATAATTGTTAGTCACTCTCCAACATCTAGGCAGAGTACAAAAAATTATTTCCTTCGGACTATTATTTTTATTTTATTTTATAATATCACAATTTTTTTTAAAAAAAAGTATTATTTTTTTATTATAAAATATTTTATCATCAAACAGTAAATTAAAGAGAGAATAATGCCGACAATTATCGATGATAATACACTAACGTATGTATGCTAATGAATGTCATGTAAAATGAAATGCAATTTAAAAGTTGGGTTCTTAAGTATAATGAGACCACCCCGACTCTCCAACATCTAGGCAGAGTTTATGTGTGATTGTTTATATTTAAGATCTCAATTTACTATTATACTTTTTATTTATTAATCTTATTATTAATGTGAATTAAGAACTCATGTGAAAAACTTAATGAAATGGAGTTTCCTAAATACCCCATCATTTAGGTAGCATTCGGGAACAAACCATTTCATGTGAGATTTTCACATGTATCCTTAAGGTTTTGAAATAGATTTAGGGTAAAGGTTTAGGGTTTAAGTTTGGGGGGGTTTAATTAAAACGTGAACATCTCTAAAAACCTCCAACATCTAGGCAGACTTTCGAAGCAAGTTCAATTTCTATAAGTTTTTAGAAATTAATTTAAAAAACATAATTTTTTTATAAAAATATTTTTAAAAAAATTCCTTTTTTTATGAAAACTTAATATCAAAAATATTATTAACTTATTTAGTATTTTTTATAATAATAATTCTTCAACATCTAGACGAAATTATTATTTTTGAAACATGATTTAATTTCCTCCAAAATCTAAACAGGAAAAATAAAAAAATATATATTATTATTATTATTTAAGCATTTTTAATATTTTTTAGTTATTATCCTATATTGTTCTCATTTTATTATTATTAAAAATAATTAGATATTTATCTTAATAAATTTAAATATTTTATCATGCATAAATATAAAAACTTAAAATAACAAAAATAATAATATATATAAAAAATTAAAAAATTAAAAAAAAAATTTTACCTGAATCAGACCAGTCAACGGTCCGATCAACGCTGGTTTGGATCGGTCTGACCGATTCGGTGGTTCAATCAGCTGTTAGGGCGATCCAGCGGTTCGACCGGTTCATCTGAACCGACTGAAGGTTGGCTGAGACGGGTCGATGGGTCGGTTTGCACGGATCTCGGGACGAATTTGGTCCATGCGCAGATCCTCTTATGTTTGAAACGGCGTCGTTTTGGTTTTATGCTCAAAACGACAACGTTTTGCTTCTATGTTTTCTATAAAAGTCAGCAATTTTTTTTTAGTTCATTTTTTTTGTTTCAGGAAAAAAAAAAGGGAAAGTGCTTTGGAGAAGAGTTCCAGGGCTTTCGCCGTCCAGCCGCCAGAGTGTCGTGTCAATCATCGCCTGGTTCACCATTGGTGGTGGTCACCGATGGTCAAAAACTTCAAAACTAACCAAGAGGTTCCGTTCAACCTCCTGAGCTTAGATCTGGTGCCCCTTTCATTGGAAATAGCCTCGATTCGCGTAGATCTGATTTTGAAGTTTTCGGTATTCTTTTCTTTCTTTTTTTTTTTTTCAAAAACTAACTGATACCCTTCTTTTTTAGTGCAGGTGACTCGGCGCTGGGTTCCTCCCTGCGGGGAGGACTGTGTTTTATTTTTTTTGTTTTTTCTTTTACATTTTCGTAGATCTGTTTGTTTTTTTGTTTGGATATTTGGAGGGGTTGTTTGCATTTTTTTTTATGTCTAAGAGGTTTTTTATAGGAGTGGAATGCGCGTATTTCTGGTGTTCTTGAGCGAGGGGATGTCCGAGAGTTCCAGAAAGACTTGAAAGGAGGAAGATCGAGTGTTTTATGTGATTAAAAATTGTGGTAACGTGTGCTGATGGAACCATAGGGTTTTAGTGAAGGGATTGGATGAGGGGGGTGGTATGATGGTTAGGGTAGTGGCATGATGGCTAGGCTGGCCTAGTAGGTTATGGGTGGCCAACAATGCCATGTACGACACCCATTGGCACCAACCCTTTCCTTTTTGTTTCTTCTTCTGTTTGGATTTTTTTATTTGTCTCTCTTTCTTTCTTTTTTTATATTTATTTTTAATTTAATTAGTTTTTTTAATTAATTTTTTTAATTATTATTAAACAAATATTATTATTATTATTAAAAAATATAGATCCAGAAAAAATCCAGTGTCTACAAGTATGAACTAAAATGGCTTTCTTTTTACTATCCTTTTTATCATGTGGGATGTGTGGCTGTAATTGTTAGTCTTTTTAAGTAGTTGATTGATTTCTTGTGTCATTTGCAGAGGAACTAAGATAAGCTGAGCTAGACAAATACAACAATGCAGAACCAAAATGGTTCAATGCATAGAAAACAAAGAGTAAAAGAGAAAACCAATTTGATCTTTCAAAGTGTAAGCTAGTCTATTATAAAATCCCTAAAAATACAGCTTTGTTGACTCACTTCTTGTTACTCACTTCTTGTTAACTAACAAGTCATTATTTTCTGCCAGTCACTAGCCAGTAACATTCGTTACCCAGTGTTTTTTCCTTCTTGAAAAACCAAAGGTAGTGACTGAGAGGCAGGGGTTATATTTCCTTCTTCATTGCCACCTGCTTACCATCCATCTAACATCACCAGGAGTTCTACCTCTAAAACTCCCAAATTTTTATTAACTGAATTCGAAAAAAGTACAATCAAACCCATAACATGATTTAACTTAGCAAAGTTTCTTGGCCAGTTAACTCCTTACCATGATGGAGGAATGCAATGCAATCAGCCTCTTATGAACCAAAGGCTAATTCAAGAAAATGGAAGGGACAAGAGAAGTATACCAGAAATATTCTTTCCATGGTTAGCATGTCCTTATATGATTCTATCTATCCACCAGAAGCCATGAATCATATATATAGCACCAATGAAACTTTTGAAGTTTGATGACCTAAAACACAGAACCAGGCTAGAAACTCCTAAATAGTACAGTAGTAAGCATATTCCTATCCATCAAAAGACTATCAATCATGTATTCTCTGATATTACTTATTTATGAATTATGATGAGAGAAATCACACAAACATTTATAGAAGAAAAAGATTGAGGTGAAAATTTCATAATTTATAAGTAAAAAACATACAATTCAATGATCAAATAGGAAGATGTGTAGAGCATTAATGGAGCAACCATTTTATTATGTCCTCTCTTACAATTGTATTAAGTCACAGATGCCAAAAGCCGTACCATGCATACATACATACATACATACATACATACATATATATATATATGCGTCAAAACCCAAACCAATTTTACATTGGCAACTTGTAATACATCATTAAAAAGTGTATAAAAAAGAGGAGCTTTCAACTACTAAACAAAATTTTCTTCCTTTGATGATTGTCTTCAATGCTGCAACCAGATTGGCCTTAAGGAACATTGGGGGGGAGAGAGACGGTCGAGTATTCCTTCACAACCCCTGATAAGATCGTTAAGGGAATCAGTAGAGAAGAATGGCTGTTGCAGATCCCTTGGCATGTAGGATGAGTAAACAGAATAAGCACCTGTCCGCCTCTTGTGCTTCTTCACAATCTTGATCAACCCTGTTACAGTTTATTGTAGTGAAAAATCAGCCTAGGTGCATTTTAAACAGTTAATTTTATTCAGTATTTCTACAGATATACATGATTAGAAAGTGTATATGCCTGCTAAGTTAATGACACTATAATGGCGTAGCATCACCATCTCTGAATGAAAATCCAAAATTTCCTTCCGTAATTCCAACATTTCTTCATTAACATTTATGTTTTCAGCCCTGGTTTCCAGCTCCTGAAATACCCGAAAGACAGCAATTTCTTTCAATCAGAATGAATTTCTGGCACAAACAATTACCAAAACTAAGTTTTGGTTAATTCTTTTCAAGGGAAAAACGATCAAAGACTTAATATTATTACCTTGAATCTGATGATATAATCATCCTCTTTGTCGATGTAAAATGTATTGATCTTGTCGAGTTCCCATTCTAATAACAGGGTGAAGCCCATGTCTTCTGTTGCTAAATTCCACTCATATCTTCCACCATCTGAAAATTTTCCTCTGCCTGATCTTGAACTTTTCTTTCCATTTGAATGGGGTTTTATCAGTTTCACTTTCTTCTTTAATGCCTTGTAAGACATAAACTTTTGCTCCCATTCAGGTAAGCTTTTTTCTATCTCAGCTCAATGTTTTTTTTCCATGTTTCATTTCTTCCTGTCAAAGTTTCAATGATTGGTCAAGGGGGTGGGCAGAAAGAATTACATATAAGAAGCGTGAACACGAGTACGACAGGATGACGAATGCGGTGACACCATAAGTTTTAAAAATTAAGGACATGAATAATGTAGGACATTGTAATAAAACAATATTTTTTATATATTATAATCATCCTCTAAGAATATAAAATAAATACTAGGTTGATTTTTAAAAAATAATTAATCTTGTGAAAAAAAAAACTAATGATAAAGACAATAATATAAGGACATATAATATCATTATCCACATAAGAATTTTTTTTTTTTTTACGTATTTCCACGTTTCACAAGCAAGAAGTTAAAAAGGGATTATGCTTTCATATATATATTAAAAAAAAGCATTATATTCTTTAGAATCATAGGCAGATATTCGCATCACCACAATGCTGTTTTCGACAATTAAGACCTCTCCGTGAATTATCTTTAAAAGGGACTGTTTGGCTGGAAGCTTGGAACCATGAAGGTTATTACGAGGTAGATTGTAGAATATCCCATGACGCCATTGAAAAACTTGTATATTCCATTATGCTAAAGCAGAATTTGAATATACCACAATGTTGCTGCCAATATTTTGTTATCGTTCTTATTTTATTATTCAATTAAAACTCTACATCACGTCTTCCTCAAATCCATCAAAAAACCATAAGACTCTTGTTAGGTATAAATGTTTTCTTTGTCTTAATCTGACAAACTAGAATGTTTTTCTTAATTATTTGGAAGGTTTTCTTTATCTTGCATCAGTGAAAAGGTTATCACCAATGTAACCTTTCCATGCAATGTGTCTTGAAGGTTTTCTATGTTTCCGACATCTGAAAATTTTACTGTAAGAATACTGGTTTTGCACTTTGTGAAAGGTTTTTCATACCATAGGAAATTAAGAAAGCTGGAAAACCAAAAAAACCTAGTACTTGGGTGTTCTTTCTGTGTTAACTTTTCTTTTATGTCATAACTTGTCCGGCGAGTTGGTCCCCGGCAGCCCAGGACAGTGGCAGTACTTATGCAAGCTACCAATGTTTCACGAAAACATAGATACTGAAAACCCATACCCAGAAAGATGTTCAAAATCCCAATCGTAATATTTCATAAGCACTTCATGAAGATATAGAATGATGTCAACGATTCCATTTAAGAGAATGTAACAAATTATTAACATGTCTTACAGGAAAGGCACAATACAAAAATTTCTTAGGCGGTTATATATATATACATATATATATATATATATATATCCAGTTATTACGATAAAGAAAATAATAATAAAAAATTAATGTTTCCAAATTGATCATAACTTCAAATCTATAACAGTTTATGGATTTCCTAACAATGTGAGAATATCGATCCAACAGTTCCATAAGCACCAACCAAAATAATGAAAAATATCTGTATTTCAGATAAGGAAGCATGATATTACAGTCACTAGAATGGCAAATTCATACCACAACATAGGATATACAGTGCCTTTCTATGGAGAACAAGACACTGAATTTACTGTCGAGAAATGGGCAGTGACGGCAAGGCACACGCAGCTCAAAACTCAGTAGGAGGTTTCAAACGTACCAATCTCCTGATCGTGTCTTTATCAGTATGCTCCAGATATCCCTTGAGAAAATTTAAAAAAAAAAAAAAAAGAAGCCAGGGGAGTCAGTAGCGGTATCAACAAGTAAAATGCAACAAGATGCTAATTAACAGCCAGGGGAAAAGGCAGTTTCTTGGCACAGAGATATAACGGGTGCTTAGGCGTCATAAGAAAGTGAGATGGCACATGCTACATGAATTCAAGCTTTTCAATAATCATGGGCAGTGACAAATCATAATTACTTTTCTTAAGCCTCACTCAAGTTGTGCATGTTCCAATAAGAAACAAATTGTCCAGCTTCTGATCAATCAGAAACAAAAATTCTATGAAATTTTTATCCTCTTATAATGCTAATCAAACTCATACTTAACCAACAGTTGACACCTTAGTGGAAGAAATGCCAAAACTATTGATAGCAATACCAATTTGTCACCTCACCTTCCAAACAATTTCATCCAAAGACAAGCATATCTTTCCATACTTATCAAGGAAAAGGCGCTCTGTTGGTGGCTTCCCACATACATCCTTCACGGCTGAGGTTATAACAAAGATCACTTCTGCCACTAGAGCAAAAACATTCAGGAGATAAATTAGTAATAAATTCAAGCATGTAGAGCGATGCACCTGTTGAGTTGATATATTATTTGATACACTTTTAAATGCACTACAATCATCAAAGTGTTAACTTTCTTTTTTCTTTTTTTTTCCCTTTTATTTGCAAAGTGTTTCTTTCATTTTCAATCCAAAAAAAAAAAAAGCAATATACATTTTAAATTACAGACTATAATAATGGGTCACTCTATGGGCCAAAATGCTTGCATGTTAAAGACAACTAAGAAGCTTATCCAACTAAGAAGAGCATAGAGATATGAGAATGTCAAGATGGGGGAAAACCATTGCTTTTTAATTGCACATCATTCAAGAAGATTATTTCAAGGAACCTATGACCCATAGATAAAGCCCTCTCACCTCAAACAGACCGTAAACCACATATTTTTTAATCAAGGAGTTTGTAGCTTCTTCACCTTTCACAACTTAGGTTGTATATGTAAAGAATGTAAGATAAACTTACATGCAAGTTCATCATATTCATCCTTGCCAACAACATAAACACTGACATCTCCAAGCACCGTATAAACAATGTAAACAGACCTGATAAAAGAACAAACTGGTCAGTTCTGTAAAATGATATCACTTAGTCAAAAAGTAATGCTCTTATCAAATGGATATTAGAACTCCCTATAATAAACTTCTAAGCCACAAATATTACGATAAGCAAGCTAAGCTCTAACTTAACAGACAAACTAATCATAGCTATGATCTTGTGGTATGGCATTGCCGCAAATTATACGCCCAATTGCAGAAGTTGAAGAAAATCTAGCCCTAACATTAAAGCTGCGAAAAAGATGATAAATATTATTATTTTATTCTATAAGTTCTAAATGCATTTGGACAGATTATGAAATTATCACAATATGCTAGGCCTTGGAGATTAAATATTTTCTCGCAATATGCTCAAGCAATAACTGTGAATTACAGACCATGAACAACAATCTATATTTCAAATAGTGAATAATAGAAGTAGACTGTTGGTTTTTCTTTTTGTAAGTCTTTGTTTACAAGGTGAATTCTATCACTTTAATCAAGTGTGTCATTTGGACATTGGTTCATTCAACATTCAACACGATTAACTTAATTTCAGGTTAAAAAACCTAAAACATGTAAGAAGAAAAAGATTAAAGCTAGTGCTTGAGGAAGGTATTTTGATTTAGAAGGATTCATTTCCCAGTCAGCAAATGTCCTAAGTAGCCTTTTATGCTGAAAAAGGGTTTCCTCTTACTTATTAAAGTTATCAGACCTCAGAGACAAAGGTGCAATTTTGGAAAATAAGTCCAGTAAATAAGGCATGTAGATTAATTGGTTATGCTATCTACTACTTGATAAACTTTATCTACATGTTTAATGCATTTGCATCAGACCTAGAACAAAAAAGATGTATTCATTGCTGGCTACATACTTGTCTATTGGCAAGCTTATTAAATCATAGCCATCCATGTCCTTAACAGTTGACTGTCAATTCTGAGCTAGTTGCAGATGCATGTGTTTCACATAGTTCAATGAAGTTTCAGTTTGTAGAAAAAATTTTTTAAAAAGAGATGGGCTGGTATAAAATTTAACTGATTTATAGCAGATTTAGTCCTTCCAACTAATCCTCATAGAATAATTCTAAAGGCAATTTAGGAATGGAAAACAAGCAGTATAGCTACAAGATAGATACTAAAATCTAAAGTAAAAGAAGGATGTTCATACTTGTGAGAAGCAACAAGTAGCTCTTCATTTTTGACACCTTTAAGATTATCCGCTCCCAGTTTCACTAGGAAAGATCTCCAATGCAGCCGTTCCTCAGCTGGAATTCCATTAAAGCTGCAACAAAACATAATCCCTGAGGTAATGCTCGAGAATCTTATGAAGAAGAGATAAAATATCAAGCTCAACAATCATTTAAAAGCAACTGAGACTGCATGTTCCTCAAAGGACAGACCAATATTAAAGAGAGACAAAGAGAAATAGTAATTTATAAGGACAAACTACTTCGCTCTGATAGAGACTGAGACTACCGTTCGTGGTAATTATAGGAGTCTTGGGATTGACAAACAGAAAATCATGGATAAACTCCTAAGAGCAGCTACTTGATGAAGAAATATGATCAATAGCTTCTTTTTCTGTCAGCCTTTCTCCATGATACCTTTACAGAAACATAACTGGGTAATGAACCTTTGGCTACTTCTTAAGCACACACCTCTCCTAGTGACATATGGATGACAAGAAAAGCAAGACATTTGAAACTATGGTCCTTGTTTGATCTTGGTTTGATTTAGGACCTCAGTTGAACTTAGAATAGGCAGTATTATCTTATTATGTTTCTTAAGTTAAATCTCACAGGTTAATTTAGGTTTAAAGTCTCAAGTCTATAAGATTAAAGGGAGTGAGACAACATACTTGCAATTCATTGGCAAGGGGTGGAATGATCAACTATAAGGCAACACCCATTGGTCCCAATATATCTCATTTCCTCTTCATTCATGTTTCAACCTCTAAAGCAAGCATCATACAACAAAATCATGTGTTTTTCAAACCCCACCGATTTCAAGTTTCTACCAAAAACCAAATCAACCCAATTCAAATCCCATCCAGAGAGCAAAATGAAATCATTCAATTCCCAGAAGAAAACCAATCACCCATTAAAGATCTACCTCTATATAAAACAGATTCAAGCATGATAACTGATTCAACAAACAAAAAACCATAAAGAGCAAACCCAAAACAATCAACAAGAGAATTCAACGCAAAAACGATATGGGTATGATCAGAGAAAATGGATGGGGCAAAGATCTATTTCCGTACCGTTCAACTAAGATGTTCCCTTCAGAGTTTGAGAATAACACTGCGAGTATCATCTCGATCTATCTCCCTCTCTCAACTACTTTCTTTTCTCTGCTTTGCTGTGTTACGCAGAGAGATACGAGACATTGCTTTGTCGTCAATCGTTAGTTCGCCTTTCTGTTCGGGTCGGTGTCGGTTCTGCTGTCGGGTCGGATAAATTTTATCTGGTCAACTTGGACCTTTTAAAAAAAAAAAAAGTGCAAATATCGCAACATTTTATTGGTTTAATTATAAAATTTTATTGTTCAAAATAAAACTCTAAACATTTTATTTATATAAATAAATTAATTTCCATAAATTTTTAAGCTTTTGGTTAATTGTAATGATAAATTGTGGTCAAATTAAGTGGGATAAAAGTATTTGGAAAATAGCATTATTGACAATATAAATACTAATCAATTTCAAGCCAATAATAATTTGGGTGGATTTTGGATCAAATTGCCATCCTTAATTTGTCATCAATTTAGAAGGGATGGATCTAGATCGTGGAGAAACAAAATATACTCTCACTTTTCACCCTTGTTATTATTTCTATATTACAGTTTGAGTTTGTTTTTATTTGTTATTAGTATAATTTTTAAATTTTATAAATAAAATTAATAAACAAAAAAATATATCATTTTTTAATTAAAAATTTTTGTTAAAAAAAAGCTATAATAAAAAAAATGACTCAAAGTCCATTCGAATTTTATCATAATTTTAATGTGATACAATTGAACTCATCACAAATACTAACTCCAATAATATTTATTTAATATAAAATTTTCATCCAAAATTTTTTTAATAGAAACTATAATAATTTCTTTTAATAACAATTACAATAATTTTTATTACATATTTCATTCTCATCATAATTAATTTCATTGTTTATCCAAATAAAACATAATATATCGTTTGAATAACAAAAGAATGGTGCGGTAGAGCCACTTTCAACATATTGTACCTACTATTTGTAATTGGAGTTGTAAGGTCCAATAGGAAAATTTTGTTTCTATTGGAGCATCTCTTCCCCCTTGTACCCTTGTTTTCTTTTTCAAAAATTTTTATAAAGATTTTCAATTATTTATAATGATTTTTTTTCTAATAACAATTCACATCATTATTATTGTTATTTTTGTATTCAAATATATATATAGTCACTAATTTTAATTTTATTATTATAATATTTAATTTTATCATTATAATAATTAATTTTACATCTATCATTATTTTTAATTATTATTTTTAATTTCATTAAAATTAATCTCATCACCCCTCCAAATAAATCTTTAAAGTCTGAAATTTTAGGATACTATTTGAACAAAGAAAGTAATTTTCCCTCCTAACCTTGAATCTAAGATCAAATCCTATTTTTGACTATCTCATTTTAACTTGTTTAAAGATTTGTTTACTCGTTTAAGCTTGAAAATTTACTTAAATTAAAAGGATTTGGACATAAATTTTACGCTTATTAAATGAACTTGAGCTCAAATTTTGGATAAAAGTTTAAGGTTCGAGCCAAATCAAAACCAAACTATTATTATATATTTTTTATTTATATTTATATTACATAAAATTAATTAATTAATTAATATATATTAATATCCTATGTTTATATATATTAATCACATTCAAATACTTAATTAAATTAACAAAATATATTTTAAGTTTTATTTTGATTATTTATTTTTATCATAATTAATATCTAATATTAAAATTATTTTTATTTTTATTTAAAAAAGAATTAAAATATGGGTGGATCTTGAACAAATTTGGATAAAATCTTTTAAAAAACGATTGATCTGGACAGTAAAATAAGATCACTATTTCGATTCGAATTGAACCTTAGTAAATTTGAAGTTTATACTATATATAAACCCACTCAGAATTCGATCGGGCCGACCCATGAGAAGTTCTACCTTAAACTCACGTGACTTATATTTGCCAATTATTATAGGTTAGCCCAAGGATCAGATTATTCCTTCTCCTCCGATGAAATCATGGATCAGTTTCCAAAATCAAGCCTACATAAAATTCAAGTTTGCAGAAAGACTTGCTTTTACTTTCTTTTCCAATGTGGTAATTTTCATTTCATGCATCAGTGTTACCACAACAGTGACAAACAACTATACTTTTTTTATATATTGCATAAAATGAAAATAATATATATATATATAAGCCTTCATGAAGAAAAGTATACCTTTTTTTTTTTTAAATCCCATTTCGAAGTCACATAACTTCAGGAATATAATATTCTCCCTCTAATTTAACCATTCTTTTGGAACTACATAAACTTGAGTTTCAAGAGAACCGAGATACCATGATCAAGTTGGCAGCAGTTTGAAGAGCATGTGGATATAATAATGGGACACACTACAAAAAAACTATTCTATATTGGCGCTCGAAAAATAGTCAATAAAATTTAAAAATCTATTGGTATAGCATAATAAATCTTATAATAACGGTCAAATATTTATTCTGATGAATTTATTGTCATCAGTAAATCCCTTGTTGGTATAAGACCCATACTAACGGTTTTTAAGTTGTCGAAATATGTAATAGAGATATACTGACAGTTTTAATCCATCATTATATGTATAGCTGTTGGTATAGCAACTATTATGTTTTTTGCATTATACCTTTACCGATGGTTATTCCCGTCAATATAGACTCATATTTTTAATTTTTTCAATTTATACTGACGGTGTCTTTGTTAATATATTTTTTACCAATAGTCAATACTCGTCAGTGTAGCCTTATATGTTTTAACTTTTATCGACCGTCCATAATGACTGTCAGTATAACTTAAAATATTTTAATAGTAAAATGTATTGATATAAATTTTAAGACATTGATAAAAAAAAAAATTTTGAATTCTATTTTCAATTATTAATATTAATTTATTTATAATCAAAATAAGATATGCTTTCATGTAAAATTAAAATACACAAAAAAGTAAAAATATTTAATAATATTTGAAATAAAACAACAACCAAATTGTTTTATAATCTACAAATTTAAAATAAGTCAAGAACTATAATCATTGTAAAAATCTAAAAAAAAAAAAAAACGTTAATATCTATGATTGGATGTCTACAAACATGATGCTTAAAGTAAATAAACAACTCCCTACAATAAGATGATGCCATCCCAAGTTAGTCCAAATACATGTTTAATTAGTAAAACCCAATAAAAAATTTCATGTCAAATTAAGCTTTTACTAGTCAATTAACATAGGAAATGTTCCTAAGGTCAAGTCAAGCATATCAAAAACTATAAACAAATGAATCGCTGATAAGATTTTATCCCTTGTTATAGGCTCCCCCTGTTTCACCAACCTAAGCAATTGTTGAAGTTGTTGAATTTTTAAAATTGTTTGAAAGTTTCTAAAGAGTTGTTGCCCGCCATCTAGATAAGATGGATCTAGAATTTTATTTATAAGCTAATTATCATTACCTACATACAAGGAAAATATGTAATTTAATAACTAAATTTTAGGAAATTTTTTTTAACAATGCAATTTACTATTTTCTTGTACCTGCACCAAGATTGTAAATGTGTTGAGTCATTACTTGCAAAGATTTAGGTGTTTTTTTATACAAATTGTGTGAACCCCAAACATTCAATCATCTTAAACTATTATTTCTTCATAAAACATTTAATCATCAAAGCCAATGCTAATAGAAGGACAAAAAATTAGGCATGCTTGATTAAACTAAATTGAAATGCAAAAAATGAAAAATACCTTTGAAAAATAACAAGAGTCTTAATGCTTCAACTTTGATTCAGCTCTAAATCAAAATGGGTGCCGATGGGTTTAAGTTTGTAGGGTCAGTAAAAAGTAGAAAGAGTTGGTGGGAGATGGAGATTAGGTTATGGGTATCGATGGGTGGAGAGAATTGGTGAGAGGTGGAGATTAAGTATATAAAGTCGGCGTTAGGTGGAGGGAAAGAAAATAATTTAAACATTTTAGGTATTGTTCAATACGTTTTTGGTTAGAAACACCTTATATAATCTTATTCCATTTTTTGTAAAGGATTATTTAATGTATTTTTTTACCAAAAACGCCTTGAATGATCCCCTCTGTGAGTGAATTATTCTTAGTTCAAATAATACCTTTTAATTATAAAAAAATTAGAGTAGCTCAATCGGTTAGAAGATACAACTATTAACCATAAGGTCATAGGTGCTAAAAACGCATTAAATAATCTCCTCTTAGAAGGGATTATTCTTAGTTTAAATAATACATTTTCATTATTTAAACACTAGAATAGCTTAATCGGTTAGAGTATACAGCTATTAACCTTAAAATTGTAAGTTCGATCCCTCTTTTTAGCATTTTTTGGGTTTGGTAAGAGATTATTCAAAGAGTTTTTGGTTACGCCCCCTAATTTTTTTTCCAAATAAAAGCCAATAGTTTTTTTCTATTATTATTTTGAGCCTATACTAATGTTTACATTAATAACCGTCAGTATATAATATATTTATACTTTCAAAAAAAGTTTATTTATACCGATGGTTAAATAAAATGTTAGTATAAATATAATATATTCTAATGGTATTAAAAATCCGTTAGTAAAAATCTATTTTACTAATACAATTTGATCATCAATATAATCAGGTGTCAATATATAGAGAATTTTTTGTAGTGACAACAACTGCTGCATTGCATCAGCTAACGAACCTAGGAGCAATTTGATGGATAAGTTAAGCATTTGGCCTAAAGTTAAACATATAATTCCTGGTGGCCTCCCCTACTTTTAGCTGCTTTGTCGTTATCTCTGGAATAAATTGAAAGGGCCATTGACATTAGCAAGTCTTAAGAGCTGTTCTATAACTATCATTCTTTTTCTGACTAAACAATTCATATCAGTGCCAAAGTGCAATAGAAAAATAATTGATGCATTTGTTAGAATAAAAGATTTACTCTAGCAAAGTGAAAATATAAAAGGTCTAGAAAGATCTAGAGCTAAAAATTCATAAAAACCTCACATGAAATTATAGATAAATTGCATGCCAAGCAAGCCTAATTTTTTAAACTATGTAATTATGAAAGCTAATTATATTACTAAAATTAAATTTGTAGCAGCAGAAAAGAGTCAAATCAAACAACTCTAATTAAGAAGTGTGGCTTATCATGAATTTAAATGAGCTACAGCAGATTGAGCGAGTTGACAGATGTTAAACATGGCTTTAAGCCACAGGATGGCGAACACCATGAGCTGAGTGGAGCCATGTACATGACCAGTTTTCATTCCTATGAACTACTTAAAAACTCGTCACATTTTCTCCTCAATTTTTGTTCGAAATTAGCATATTTCATCTTAGCTAATAAATGAAATCTTCAACCACTTTAGACGATATATACATGCCCCATCAATCAATACAATTAGTGTGATTGTGAAACATACGATAGCTGTTATGGTTTGCTTCTAGCCAATAGGAAAACATGAAAGATAATGATACCAAACCCCTAAAGCTATAATTTAATCACCATAAAAAGTTGCTTTTTTTCTCTTTCACACCTAACAAACAATCAAATAAAACACCAGCCTGTAATGATCTTACAATGCAAAGGACTAATGAATAAAACACCTCAGACTTGAATTTACATAGAATTTCCATCATATTAGAAGCTCCATAAATCAGCAAGTTGTATTGAAAGTTGCTTTAAATTTGCTCAAAAAATTACAGTTTGATTGAATTTTCTTAAATTCCTGAGCTTAATATGATGTCAGGTTCAGTAGGTCATTGAAAATCTATGGTTTGAAAGTGAGTTGGGTTGTCATCAGCCTAATCAGGGTTGTTGGCTAAGAATAAATTTGACAACATTAATGCGAATCTTTAAGTCATGAAAACTCTTTTTTTTTTCCTTAATTTGCCTTAATTATAAAAAATAATGTTAGATTTTTTAATGTAAAGGACCGTATGGCTGTTAGGTTATAAAACATATAACAATCAAATCACAACCTTTTAAGTGTACTTGACCCCAAATCGAAATTCAGTGACTTTGTTTTTGATGGCTCACATGACAAATTACAAAACGACTTGTCTTATCAGCAAAATTAGCAATCTTTCTATTATGTCGACCTTAAACATTTATCCGTAGGATTATGTTTACGAGAATATCCTGGCCCATGCAATTTGATAAAAAAAAAAAATGCAGGACCACTTTTTTTTGGTTACATGGATATCTAATTATTTGAACGCACCTAACTTTGCTGCCAAAACATTCATATAAATTCACGTGATATTTAAAGATATTAATTTTATCTATATTTAATAAAAATTTTAATTTTTTATCCGATTAAATATAAAAATAAATATTATATTATTAATATGAGGATAAGAATGAATAAAATTTTAAATTTTTATTAAATATGAAAATGAAGACGTGTAATAATGTACTTATCTTGTATCAATATTCGTACTTTACGTATATATTTATATATATTTAGTATATAAATTTTTATTAAATAATATAAATTATTATTTTAAATTAATTAGAATTAATATATTATTATTGAAAAAATATGTATATAAATATATAAATTATCTAATTATACAAGATAAAAATAAAAAATTACAAAATAAATTTTATTTGTTATTTCTTTTAAAAGTTATAGGTATGAAATTATTCACATCGATTAAATACCTGAAGTAATAAAAATAAATTTAAAATATTTATTTGATATAAGTACGATGATGAATATAATATAAAAATTCGAAGATAATAATAAAAAATGCTTTACTCTATTCATATATTATCCATTAACATCTCTAATAACATTGAAATATTTATGAAATGATAATACATTAAATATAAATTTAATAATTATATAAGATTATATAATTTAAGAGTACTGTGTACGATGAAAATTGTTGTATGGCTACAAATCAAGAAACTAACGGAGCTAGAGACGTGTATATTTCTCCTTCCATATACTGGATGCATGTTGGCACATAGAGACATTGATATCTCGCAATTGCAACTTAGAGTACAAACTTGTTTACAATGTAGCCGGAAGCTGTACCCAACTTAAAAGAAAAAAAAAAAGGTTTTAATAAAAGAAATTATGAGATAGATTTTCTTAACACGTTAGTCATAATTCATTATGGGTGATAATGGATTGAATCTTATCAAATTTTAATTGATTATTTAGGCTAATACATTGTATTTTAAAATTTTAAAATTTTAATAAGAATTTGAATTCTTTTTAAATTTAATTGATTTGAATCAAATTTTATTAATTAAATATTAAAATAATGTGACAAAATTATAATTAGTACTATTATCATCAACTATTGAAACTTTTCTAAAAAAAAAAAAATTGTGGATACTTTCTTGTTTAGATAACAATTTTATAACGGCGAGATATTGTAATATGGGAAAACATAATGGAGAAGTCACAAACACAAAAAAAAAAAAAAAATGTGATTTGATCATGATGGTCTATATTTATAAGAGAAAATTTTAAAAGAGTACGTTGTTCATATGTAAATGAAATATAAATGACATAAAAAAATAAAAATAAATAATTAGAGAAATATTACAAATTAAACTTATCCATAGCTTAGGTTTGCTGGCTAAACTTGACTCAAATTAAGTTTTATCAAAATTTTTAAACTTAGACTATATCTAGCCTGACTCTAAATATTGTTTTTATTTTAAAATAATTTTAAAATATTGTAGATACTAAATTTATTCAAATTTTGATTTAAATTTTTTGATTCTAACGAGTTCGTAGGCTGAAACTCTATTTCTTGTCTAAGCCTGATTCCATTGTTTTTGTTTCATTTTTTCTTTTATTTTAATATTAATCAGATACTATTAATAATGATGATAATATTAATTAATTAACCAACAAAAAAAAAAAAAGAGAAGAAGACAAGGGTGGTAGTGGTGCCTTGCACGACACCACTAACCACACATACCCTGCACCACTTGCTCCCTTACCCTGTGCACCTAACACTACATCCTAATTACTCCAACTCATTTCCCTATGCACCAATCTCCCCTTTATTAATACCAGTAGAGCTCCAGCAATAGAGGGGCCAAAAAAAAAAATCCTGCACCTGAGCACTTGACCCCCATCTGCCTCTACATATGCCCATATCTTCCCTTGACTACATCTTCATACTCCAGTAGCACCACTCAGCTTAGCCCTTAGAGCCTCATTCCCTCACCCATGCCAAGCACCCACTCACATAGCCCCTCAGTGCCCATAGACCCATGCCTGAAACCACCACACCAGCACCCAACGAGCCCTCGACCATCAACCCCCACAAATACCCATTAAAAAGCCAAAAAAATCAAGAAAACCCAAACCTAAAATAAAACAAAAAACAAAAAAATCCATAATCCTCTTCTTTTGGGGAGGAATCCAATGCTAAGAGCTGTTTGTAAAAAAATTAATCTTAGAAAAAATAAAATAAAATAAAGGGTTTTTACTGAAGCTTCAACACTTAATATATGTCAGTTGAAGCTAATTTTCAAAAAAAAGAGCTTAGATTCGAGCTCAAAGCGTAAAGGGAAGTTTTTTAACGCTTTTTTGATTTTTTGACCATTAAAGTGATTGTTAGCCAAGGATTTTTCTTTTAGAAATAGAAGCTCTCTCTCTCTCTTACCCAGAAAAGATGAACAAAAAAAAATTAGGGTATTTATAGTGTTTTAAAAAAAAACCAATATAAAAACGATGCGTTTCACACCAGGGAAGATCCACGCATGGACTCGGATCTAACTTGGGGTCCATACATCCGAGCTGTAACTTACACCTTACTAACCGATCCAACTGAACCAGTTTGGACGACCTCTGCTCTAGACAAACTGACAATAAATCATATTCGAATTGGTCTGAAGTGGCCAGAACCCCGTGAATCACCTCAGATCGCCATAAACCTGCCCAAATCGGGTGAACCGATCAAAACCGTTGATCGGTTCGATTCAGGTAAAATTTTTTTTTTCATTTTTCATTTTTGATTTATTTATTTGTTTTTTTATATATATTATTTTTAGTTAAGCCTATTTTTGTTAGAATAAATGTTTAGTTTTTTTTTAATACTAATAATAACAATAAATAACAATAATAATAATAAATAAAATCTAAATGTTGTTCCTTTTAAATTTCATTATAAAAAACCTAAAATAAATCTTATAAAATTATAAAATAATAATAATTAAGTGATAATAACAATAATAAGAATGAAAAATGATTTCAATTTTCTTTTTTTAAAATAATAATAAAATAAATTAATATAATATACTAATAATAAAATATTAAAAATAAATAACAAAAAAATGCTAAAGAAAATGCTAAAAAAATTAAAATAATGATAATAATGATAATAAGAATAAAGTGATAAAATTTTTTTCCATGTCTAAATGATAGAGGGAATTCTTTTAAAAATAATTTGACTTAAATGTTGGAGAATTATAAAAAATATAAAAAGATAATAAATAATAAAACAATAATAAAAATAAACAGATATTAATAATAATAATTTTTCATAAAATATATATGAACAATTTTAATTAATTTTTGAAAATCATAAAAATTGAATTTGCATCAAAAGTTTACTTAAATGTTGAAAATTAGAGATGTTCACGTTTTCTTTAAACCCTAAAACTGAAACCTTAAAATCAAAATCCTAAACCTCTGAATCCTAAAATCAAAATTCTAAACTTCCGAACCTTAAAATCCAAAACCCTAAATCCAACTCCAAAACCTTCAAACCTAAACCAAAATTTCAAAACCCTAAAATCCAAAACCTTTAAAGTTCAAAATCCAAAAAACTTCCAAACACTCAAATCCAAAACCCTAATTTAACCTAAACCAAAAATTTCAAAACCTTAAAAATCAAACCTTAAAAATTCAAAATCCCAAAAATCTCAAAACCTTCAAACCAAAACCTTAAATCAAAAATTGACCAAGACCCTTAATTTAACCTAAATCCCAAATTTGGTACACAACCTCAAATCATCACCAAAAAATCATTTAAACTTTAAAATCCGACCTAAGCTTTACCTAAGACCATTCCAAAATCTTAAAGATACATGCAAAAATCTCACCTTAAAATAATTTGTTATCAAATATCTCCTAGACGACGGGGTATTTAAGAAACTTTATTTCATTAAGTTTTCATACAAGTCCTTTAATTCACTTTAACAATGGGATTAAAACTAATAAAAAATATGTATAAAATAGAATCTTACACATAAATAGTCCGCACATAAATTCTACCTAAATATTAGGGAGTCAATGTGGTCCTATTATATTTAAAAATTCAATTTCAAAATTGGCATTTCATCATCGCACATAATATTTATTAATGCACTATTTATTGTTGATTGCACTCAATTCGCATGTTCATGCCTTTAATTATTGTTTGTTGTTTAATAATACCATCGTTGGCATTTTCACATAAAAAATGTGTTTAATTTAAAAATGTAGAATAAACAAAATAAAATTTTTGAGGGGAATATTTTTGATATTCTTACCAAGATATTGAAGAGTTACTAACAATTGTCTTCCCTAAAGAATATTATTGTTCATTTTCAATGAATGTTATGGTAAATATCAGTCAAAAGAGTTATCTTTAAAGTTCTACCTAAATGTTAGAAAAATTTTAAGATAATTTTTTAGGCTTAAAGATTTCTCGATAATCCTAAATAAACAATTTTGATCAAATTAAGTTTCTTTTTTTAAATAATAAAAGGGAGTTATTATTAAATTTCAAAATTAAAAACCATTTCATCCTACACCAAAAATAACGTATGATTAATTGGTACTAATTTATAGGCACTATGGGGGTGCTAATCCTTCCCCACATGTAACAATCTCTTAGACCCAACCTAGTTTTTGTATATTAAAATTTATCTTTTTGATAAATTTTAAACTCATTTTTCTAGTTTTATTAAAAAGATAAACTTTGGGTAGCTAATCACTAGCCAATCACACCCTAAAAAATATTGGTGGTGACCCCTCCCCATTTTTCTCGATTTTATAATTTTTATGTCTAGCGATCTCAAAATTGTTATAACAGTTTGACAACTTCGCTAGAGAATTTTGAGAGTCAGGCAAAAAATTTTAATTATGCGTTATTAATAATTATTGGATTAAATTGGTTTTATTTGATATTTAATTTAATTCTATTTATTTTAATTTTTCAAAAATATATATACAAGTTAATAAATAAATAAATTATATGTTAGTTTATTATTTTGTTTTGATTTTGTGCTTATGATTTATTTATGATATTTTGATTAATATGTCATTTTGCATACACTTTGTATATTTACTCGCATGTATGAGTTTTAGACTCGGGCCCTATTCCTTTTAGAAAAAGGTAAATCTCGTGAAGTAATAATCTCCACATTTGCTAGCGAAATACTTTCACTCAGATTGAACCATTTTTCTTTAGTAGCTTGTAATAGGTGAGGATTGGAGAACCTTGCTAATCTATGATAGATGATGATATAAAGAATAGTTTGGAAACCTTTAGATGTATAAATTTATAACCCAGCATATCGTGAGTCCATAGAAAGCCTACATAGAGTAGAGCCCTGCCAACCTTTTTATAGAAATAACCTAAAATATGTATTAAAATTTTATAAAAAATGGATAATAAAATAAATGCATTTTCTTGAAAAAATAAATTTTTCTCTTAACATGTAGTTCATTCACTTTCTAGTTATCCAAAATTTGCGTTTTAAAAAAAATATATATTTTAAAATAAAATGAAGAATTTTTTAGGCATTATCCAATGAAAAAAATAATTTTTTTCAAAAAAAAGGGTTTTCTTAAATTCTTCGTTTATTAGCCAAATAAAAATTAATGAAAAAATAAAAATCTTCGAATCCTAGTTATTCTATGTTAAAAAAATGTGCGTTCTTGAAATTTTTCCTTTTCCTAAAAAAAAAAATAAATTGTAAATTTGAATGTTGTTTCATCTTTCACATTGTTATTTGGTCTTTTACATACGTTTTTATCATGTTTTAAAAAAAGTAAAAATAAGGTAATATGTACGCCCCATCCTATGTATCTTATAGATATGACATGCATCACATTTCAGGCATAATAATAAATGATTACATGCATTTCATGCATAATTTAATAGGTAGTGTGCGACTCCATTTCATTATATATTTTAAGACAGTGTCAATTTCATTAAGATTGACATAATACAAGTATTGCATTCCATATAAACATATCTCGTGCACTGATATGTCCATGCATTCTATACAAGTATGTTGCATTAGTCATAGGAATATACTCATCACTTATGTAAAGTATGTTATTACATTTCATGCATAAAAGAATTCATGAATGGTAGGGTTTACGAAACTTGCACTGTATTTCATATCTTACCATATCTGCAACATAATATTGCATTCCTTGCACACAAATTTATGGATAAATTTTTTTTCATTTAGGGCTATACATGTAAAAATCCATTTATTTTAGGCATATTTGCATTTCATGATTTTTTTTACTGTATCATCATATTCCATGTATTCATAAACATGATTCTGTATGTCATATAAGTCAAAAAATTATTTTCGTAGCATTTGTCTAATATGGATAATAAAATTTTTTTGTCTACGTCCTAAAATAAAGTGTTTGTTTTAGTGGACATTAGAATCACAAAAATTGAAAATCAATTGAAAGTAAGGACTAGTACTTTAAAGTTAAATAAAAAGAAATTTTGGCTCAAGCTCAGGAGATAAAACAACATATTGCTCATTTGATAGAAATAGTTAAAGGTAGTGGTATGGGCTTAGTTGTTGCTCTTCAAGGATCATTGTCACTTTCAATGCCATCAAATCAAAATCAATTGGCTCCTGTTGGTTTCAACACTTTTTTTTAGCATACTAAGGTAATGGATAATTTGAAACAGTGACAAAAAGTTTGGGTGAAGCCCAAAGCAAGAATGGATGAATTGGCCAATAAATGATTGAATCCAAAAGTTCGATTTCCAAGATGGAGTCACCTGGCTTTCAAACAACCTTTACCAAATATCTCTAAGTCCAAACCCCACTTAAATTTTTCTCATGACTATTTTCGATTCCTTTCTAAGCACCTAGGATTAGGCCCTCAAATTCATGCACTTCTAAAATTTCACACTTGAATTCATTTGTACCACCTCACATTTCATAACCAGTTGTTTAATATGTTATCTCATACCACCTTTGAACCCAATTCTCGACCAGAGTTTCTCAATTCACTTCAAGATCAACATACCACCATTTTTCAGTAAAGCAAACCACCATAGAACAAAAAAACTCTCACAACACTAAAAGAAAAAACATTATTGATCCAATACCTATTTCTTACACAGATACTATTGGTCTTAGAAAACTACCCCATTGCCCTTGTCCTTGCTGAACCTCGTAAACACCCTTTTTCAAATGGTATAAGCCTGATGTCCGATATGAATACATTTCAAGCATCACAAGCATTCTTTGAAAAATTGTACACTTTGAAACATAAGGTACAAGATTGATAAAAATCAGATATTTAGATTTTGACCACCAAATGAAACCAGTTATTTATAGAATTTTCACTGATTCATGTTGAAATAGCAAGTAATGTTGTAGGCGATAGTCAAATTGGCCAAAATGGTGAATAAAAAAAAAAGCCTTAGGCAAAGGGTTATTCTTACCAGCAGTCACAGTCCACTTATTTTGGATTTCTTAGGCGAGACAAGGGAGTTGGCCTTTGTCCTAGGATTGTTATTGATGTATAAATTTGAAACTTTTGGGAATGAAAGAAAACTTTTGAATTTTCTATGAAGGGACGTCTCTATTTATGTTTTTTTAAAATAATGATGTGTCTAAAGAGTTTGTGAGAAAGAATGATGGTTGCAAATACGTTTTCACCACACTTTTAAGGCGGGAGAAATGTTTTTAAATAACCTGACTTGAATATATAAGAGAATTTTGAGCTTATCCTCAATATAATAAAATTTAACTTGCATATCAATGCATCATTTGTTTGAATTCATTATTTTTCATGCCAACTAAAGACAAGAAGTAGTGTTTGTGTATATTTTGTTAAACCTTCAAAGCAAAAGATATTTTGAAAGTTTTAATAATAGAATTCATGTTATGCATTTTTTTTCATTTGAAAATTAATAAAAGATTCAAGGATAACACATCCTAAGAAATAAGATCAGTTAAATTTACACACTTACAACCCCTGAGCTTTACCAGAATCATGAAAAATGAAAATGCAAGTCGAATAGACAGAATGGAAAGGGCCCAATGAGATATCAGGGAAACAATTATAGGAATGCAATAAAATATGGATAGACAGTTGGCAAAATTAAGATAGATGTTAACTGATTGGACAAAAAGAAAAATAATTGCTAAAATCATAGGACAAGGAGGAAATAGTTGTTGAAGCACCATTGTGTCCACCTAGGTTCACACATCCATATATTCTAGACTCTCATATGTTATAAGCATCTCTAGCAACTCATCAACCTAATATGGATACTTCTATCAAGTTACCTCCAATTCAGATAAATATTAACTCTAAGCCTACTCTTTATGACTCAATTGATGTGCCTAATTTGGTTGATCTAAAGAATAGGAACACTAAAGAAGGTGTTTAATCCATCAAGAGATACGATAATAAAGGATAAATATGATCTATTGGAAAAGAGATTGAACACATCTGAAGGCCATGATATATATGAGAGTGTTGATGCTAACGAGCTTAGTCTAGTGCCTAATCTTGTCATTTCATCAAAGTTTAAAGCTCTAGGTTTCAATAAGTATGATGAAACAAAATCTCTTTCAACACACATCACCATGTGCTATTAAGTTATTGATCCATTACTTTTAAGATAGTTTCACTGAGTCTGCAACAGAGTGGTATGCTCAGCTAGATTGAAGTAAGATTTACTTTTAAAATGATTTGGTTAGGGCTTTCCTAGCACAATACAAGTATGTTAAAAACATGGCATCAAATAGGTTATCTCTATAGAATATGAAGAAAATGATAACCAAAACTTTTAAAGAATATGCACATAGATGAAGAGACATGGTAACCCAAGTACAACACCTCTGTTAAAGAAAGAAATTCCTATTCTATTTGTCAATTCCTTGAATACTCCCTATTACGAAAGAATGATTAGGAATATCTCCAAATACTTTTGTTAGCTTTGAATTGATCTTTATTTTGAAATAACAAAACATTAAGTTAAATAAACTTGATCAAGATTTTAAAAAAGATTTATTTAGTACATGTTCTTAAGTTTTATATTTTAATAAATAAATAATATAATTTTTAAAGTTTAAACAAACCTTTCTTGGCTTTATATTTCTCAAACCAAATCTATTTTTAAATATTATTTATTTGAGCTTAAATGAAAGTCCAATTGTCATTTTAAAAGTGAATTTATTCATTTTGGACTTAATACAATTTTAATAATATTGGTTTTGAGAAATAAATTAACTTAAGAAAGTTGTTTTAAAATAACAAAGTTTTCTAACATAGAACTTGTTTTATTTTTCTGCATTAATTCACAAAGTTTTAATATTTGAATTTTATATGGCTGAAAAGCTCTTTGAGTCTACTTTCTAATGGATCAAATAAAATCTAAATCTAAATTAAAAAAAAAAGATTTTAAACTTTTACTAGACACTTTATAGTTGTCTAAAAATTGCACAAGGGGTAGTTTTAAAAATTCACTATAATTTGTATACAATGAATTAGTGATGAGATAGAAAGCCCTTTAATCTAGTTTCTAAATCTTCAAATGGTTTGTGATTTTGATTTGTATAACTCAAGATACAATCAAATTAGTGAGTACAGTGCAAAACAAGAGACAACCATCCAACCATGAAAAGGATCAATCCCCTCAGGGAAGGGATCGATTGTATTTTTACCTAAAAAGCAGCGTTGTGCTCCTAATTGAAAAAAAGATTAATCACCCTATGAAGAGGATCAATCACCTCCTTGAACCAATTGATCCCTTCACTTAAGGGATCAATTAAGAGGCATTTTCAAAGGCATAATTGGTTCCAAAACATGAACCAATTGATCCCTTCATGGAAGGGATCAATCAAGTCATGATTTTCAAAGGCGTAAATGGCACTAAACATGAACCAGTTGATCCTCTCATGGAAAGAATCAATCGAGTATGCCTTGGAATAACTCTAATGACTAGTTTTCATGTTTTCAATGGCTATTTTTTCTACCAAGCATCCCCAATGGCTAGCTCTTCAATTTCTCTATATATTGGCCACTCCAACACACCAAGAAGGTTGATGAATCAAGAGAGTAAGATCAAATAAATCATATATTTATTCTCTCAAAGAAATCAAAAGTTTTAAAACTTTAAAGTCTATATCTTTGTATTTGTTGTATCCAAATCATTATTATTGTTCATTCATCAAATTTCTTTGTACTTCATTAGGCAAACACTTAGCCTTTGATAAGTGTTTTT
>NW_019167982.1:1763305-2020169 GCF_002303985.1 Durio zibethinus | reverse complement strand
ATTTTAGGAAATTTTTTTTAACAATGCAATTTACTATTTTCTTGTACCTGCACCAAGATTGTAAATGTGTTGAGTCATTACTTGCAAAGATTTAGGTGTTTTTTATACAAATTGTGTGAACCCCAAACATTCAATCATCTTAAACTATTATTCTTCATAAAACATTTAATCATCAAAGCCAATGCTAATAGAAGGACAAAAAAATAGGCATGCTTGGATTAAACTAAATTGAAATGCAAAAAATGAAAAAATACCTTTTGAAAAATAACAAGAGTCTTAATGCTTCAACTTTGATTCAGCTCTAAATCAAAATGGAGGTTGCCGATGGGTTTAAGTTTGTAGGGTCAGTAAAAGTAGAAAGAGTTGGTGGGAGATGGAGATTAGGTTATGGGTATCGATGGGTGGAGAGAATTGGTGAGAGGTGGAGATTAAGTATATAAAGTCGGCGTTAGGTGGAGGGGAAAGAAAATTAATTTAAACATTTTAGGTATTGTTCAATACGTTTTTGTTAGAAACACCTTATATAATCTATTCCATTTTTTGTAAAGGATTTATTTAATGTATTTTTTTACCAAAAAACGCCTTGAATGATCCCCTCTGTGAGTGAATTATTCTTAGTTCAAATAACACATTTTAATTATAAAAAATTAGAGTAGCTCAATTGGTTAGAATATACAACTATTAACCATAAGATCATAGGTGCCAAAAATGTCTTAAATAATCTCCTCTTGGAAGGGATTATTCTTAGTTTAAATAATACCTTTTCATTATTTAAACACTAGAGTAGCTTAATTGGTTAGAGTATACAGCTATTAATCATAAAATTGTAAGTTCGATCTCTCTCTTTAACATTTTTTAGGTTTGGTAAAGGATTATTTAAAGAGTTTTTGGTTATGTCCCCTAATTTTTTTCCTAAATAAAAGCCAATAGTTTTTTTTTTTTAATTATTTTGAGTCTATACTAATTGTTACATTAATAACCGTCAGTATATAACATATTTATACTTTCAGAAAAAGTTTATTTATATCGACGGTTAAATAAAGTGTTAGTATAAATATAGTATATTCTGACGGTATTAAAAATTCGTTAGTAAAAATCTATTTTACTGATACAATTTGATCATCAATATAACCAGGTGTCAATATATAGAAATTTTTTGTAGTGACAACAACTGCTGCATTGCATCAGCTAACGAACCTATGAGCAATTTGATGGATAAGTTAAGCATTTGGCCTCAAGTTAACATATAATTCCTGGTGGCCTCCCCTACTTTTAGCTGCTTTGTTGTTATCTCTGGAATAAATTGAAAGGGCCATTGACATTAGCAAGTCTTAAGAGCTGTTCTATAACTATCATCCTTTTTCTGACTAAACAATTCATATCAGTGCCAAAGTGCAATAGAAAAATAATTGATGCATTTGTTAGAATAAAAGATTTACTCTAGCAAAGTGAAAATATAAAAGGTCTAGAAAGATCTAGAGCTAAAAATTCATAAAAACCTCACATGAAATTATAGATAAATTGCATGCCAAGCAAGCCTAATTTTTTAAACTATGTAATTATGAAAGCTAATTATATTACTAAAATTAAATTTGTAGCAGCAGAAAAGAGTCAAATCAAACAACTCTAATTAAGAAGTGTGGTTTATCATGAATTTAAATGAGCTACAGCAGATTGAGCGAGTTGACAGATGTTAAACATGGCTTTAAGCCACAGGATGGCGAACACCATGAGCTGAGCGGAGCCATGTACATGACCAGTTTTCATTCCTATGAACTACTTAAATACTCGTCACATTTTCTCCTCAATTTTTGTTCGAAATTAGCATATTTCATCTTAGCTAATAAATGAAATCTTCAACCACTTTAGACGATATATACATGCCCCATCAATCAATACAATTAGTGTGATTGTGAAACATACGATAGCTGTTATGGTTTGCTTCTAGCCAATAGGAAAACATGAAAGATAATGATACCAAACCCCTAAAGCTATAATTTAATCACCATAAAAAGTTGCTTTTTTTCTCTTTCACACCTAACAAACAATCAAAATAAAACACCAGCCTGTAATGATCTTACAATGCAAAGGACTAATGAATAAAACACCTCAGACTTGAATTTACATAGAATTTCCATCATATTAGAAGCTCCATAAATCAGCAAGTTGTATTGAAAGTTGCTTTAAATTTGCTCAAAAAATTACAGTTTGATTGAATTTTCTTAAATTCCTGAGCTTAATATGATGTCAGGTTCAGTAGGTCATTGAAAATCTATGGTTTGAAAGTGAGTTGGGTTGTCATCAGCCTAATCAGGGTTGTTGGCTAAGAATAAATTTGACAACATTAATGCGAATCTTTAAGTCATGAAAACTCTTTTTTTTTTCCTTAATTTGCCTTAATTATAAAAAATAATGTTAGATTTTTTAATGTAAAGGACCGTATGGCTGTTAGGTTATAAAACATATAACAATCAAATCACAACCTTTTAAGTGTACTTGACCCCAAATCGAAATTCAGTGACTTTGTTTTTGATGGCTCACATGACAAATTACAAAACGACTTGTCTTATCAGCAAAATTAGCAATCTTTCTATTATGTCGACCTTAAACATTTATCCGTAGGATTATGTTTACGAGAATATCCTGGCCCATGCAATTTGATAAAAAAAAAAAATGCAGGACCACTTTTTTTTGGTTACATGGATATCTAATTATTTGAACGCACCTAACTTTGCTGCCAAAACATTCATATAAATTCACGTGATATTTAAAGATATTAATTTTATCTATATTTAATAAAAATTTTAATTTTTTATCCGATTAAATATAAAAATAAATATTATATTATTAATATGAGGATAAGAATGAATAAAATTTTAAATTTTTATTAAATATGAAAATGAAGACGTGTAATAATGTACTTATCTTGTATCAATATTCGTACTTTACGTATATATTTATATATATTTAGTATATAAATTTTTATTAAATAATATAAATTATTATTTTAAATTAATTAGAATTAATATATTATTATTGAAAAAATATGTATATAAATATATAAATTATCTAATTATACAAGATAAAAATAAAAAATTACAAAATAAATTTTATTTGTTATTTCTTTTAAAAGTTATAGGTATGAAATTATTCACATCGATTAAATACCTGAAGTAATAAAAATAAATTTAAAATATTTATTTGATATAAGTACGATGATGAATATAATATAAAAATTCGAAGATAATAATAAAAAATGCTTTACTCTATTCATATATTATCCATTAACATCTCTAATAACATTGAAATATTTATGAAATGATAATACATTAAATATAAATTTAATAATTATATAAGATTATATAATTTAAGAGTACTGTGTACGATGAAAATTGTTGTATGGCTACAAATCAAGAAACTAACGGAGCTAGAGACGTGTATATTTCTCCTTCCATATACTGGATGCATGTTGGCACATAGAGACATTGATATCTCGCAATTGCAACTTAGAGTACAAACTTGTTTACAATGTAGCCGGAAGCTGTACCCAACTTAAAAGAAAAAAAAAAAGGTTTTAATAAAAGAAATTATGAGATAGATTTTCTTAACACGTTAGTCATAATTCATTATGGGTGATAATGGATTGAATCTTATCAAATTTTAATTGATTATTTAGGCTAATACATTGTATTTTAAAATTTTAAAATTTTAATAAGAATTTGAATTCTTTTTAAATTTAATTGATTTGAATCAAATTTTATTAATTAAATATTAAAATAATGTGACAAAATTATAATTAGTACTATTATCATCAACTATTGAAACTTTTCTAAAAAAAAAAAAATTGTGGATACTTTCTTGTTTAGATAACAATTTTATAACGGCGAGATATTGTAATATGGGAAAACATAATGGAGAAGTCACAAACACAAAAAAAAAAAAAAAAATGTGATTTGATCATGATGGTCTATATTTATAAGAGAAAATTTTAAAAGAGTACGTTGTTCATATGTAAATGAAATATAAATGACATAAAAAAATAAAAATAAATAATTAGAGAAATATTACAAATTAAACTTATCCATAGCTTAGGTTTGCTGGCTAAACTTGACTCAAATTAAGTTTTATCAAAATTTTTAAACTTAGACTATATCTAGCCTGACTCTAAATATTGTTTTTATTTTAAAATAATTTTAAAATATTGTAGATACTAAATTTATTCAAATTTTGATTTAAATTTTTTGATTCTAACGAGTTCGTAGGCTGAAACTCTATTTCTTGTCTAAGCCTGATTCCATTGTTTTTGTTTCATTTTTTCTTTTATTTTAATATTAATCAGATACTATTAATAATGATGATAATATTAATTAATTAACCAACAAAAAAAAAAAAAGAGAAGAAGACAAGGGTGGTAGTGGTGCCTTGCACGACACCACTAACCACACATACCCTGCACCACTTGCTCCCTTACCCTGTGCACCTAACACTACATCCTAATTACTCCAACTCATTTCCCTATGCACCAATCTCCCCTTTATTAATACCAGTAGAGCTCCAGCAATAGAGGGGCCAAAAAAAAAAATCCTGCACCTGAGCACTTGACCCCCATCTGCCTCTACATATGCCCATATCTTCCCTTGACTACATCTTCATACTCCAGTAGCACCACTCAGCTTAGCCCTTAGAGCCTCATTCCCTCACCCATGCCAAGCACCCACTCACATAGCCCCTCAGTGCCCATAGACCCATGCCTGAAACCACCACACCAGCACCCAACGAGCCCTCGACCATCAACCCCCCACAAATACCCATTAAAAAGCCAAAAAAATCAAGAAAACCCAAACCTAAAATAAAAACAAAAAACAAAAAAATCCATAATCCTCTTCTTTTGGGGAGGAATCCAATGCTAAGAGCTGTTTGTAAAAAAAATTAATCTTAGAAAAAAATAAAATAAAATAAAGGGTTTTTACTGAAGCTTCAACACTTAATATATGTCAGTTGAAGCTAATTTTCAAAAAAAAGAGCTTAGATTCGAGCTCAAAGCGTAAAGGGAAGTTTTTTAACGCTTTTTTGATTTTTTGACCATTAAAAGTGATTGTTAGCCAAGGATTTTTCTTTTAGAAATAGAAGCTCTCTCTCTCTCTTACCCAGAAAAGATGAACAAAAAAAAATTAGGGTATTTATAGTGTTTTAAAAAAAAAACCAATATAAAAACGATGCTGTTTCACACCAGGGAAGATCCACGCATGGACTCGGATCTGACTTGGGGTCCATACATCCGAGCTGTAACTTACACCTTACTAACCGATCCAACTGAACCAGTTTGGACGACCTCTGCTCTAGACAAACTGACAATAAATCATATTCGAATTGGTCTGAAGTGGCCAGAACCCCGTGAATCACCTCAGATCGCCATAAACCTGCCCAAATCGGGTGAACCGATCAAAATCGTTGATCGGTTCGATTCAGGTAAAATTTTTTTTTTCATTTTTCATTTTTGATTTATTTATTTGTTTTTCTTATATATATTATTTTTAGTTAAGCCTATTTTTGTTAGAATAAATGTTTAGTTTTTTTTTAATACTAATAATAACAATAAATAACAATAATAATAATAAATAAAATCTAAATGTTGTTCCTTTTAAATTTCATTATAAAAAACCTAAAATAAATCTTATAAAATTATAAAATAATAATAATTAAGTGATAATAACAATAATAAGAATGAAAAATGATTTCAATTTTTCTTTTTTAAAATAATAATAAAATAAATTAATATAATATACTAATAATAAAATATTAAAAATAAATAACAAAAAAATGCTAAAGAAAATGCTAAAAAAATTAAAATAATGATAATAAGAATAAAGTGATAAAATTTTTTTCCATGTCTAAATGATAAGAGGGAATTCTTTTAAAAATAATTTGACTTAAATGTTGGAGAATTATAAAAAATATAAAAAAGATAATAAATAATAAAACAATAATAAAAATAAACAGATATTAATAATAATAATTTTTCATAAAATATATATGAACAATTTTAATTAATTTTTGAAAATCATAAAAATTGAATTTGCATCAAAAGTTTACTTAAATGTTGAAAATTAGAGATGTTCACGTTTTCTTTAAACCCTAAAACCTGAAACCTTAAAATCAAAATCCTAAACCTCTGAATCCTAAAATCAAAATTCTAAACTTCCGAACCTTAAAATCCAAAACCCTAAAATCCAAACTCCAAAACCTTCAAAACCTAAACCAAAAATTTCAAAACCCTAAAATCCAAAACCTTTAAAGTTCAAAATCCAAAAAACTTCCAAACCCTCAAATCCAAAACCCTAAATTTAACCTAAACCAAAAATTTCAAAACCTTAAAAATCAAAACCTTAAAAATTCAAAATCCCAAAAATCTCAAAACCTTCAAAACCAAAACCTTAAATCAAAAATTGACCAAGACCCTTAATTTAACCTAAATCCCAAATTTGGTACACAACCTCAAATCATCACCAAAAAATCATTTAAACTTTAAAATCCCGACCTAAGCTTTACCTAAGACCATTCCAAAATCTTAAAGATACATGCAAAAATCTCACTTAAAATAATTTGTTATCAAATATCTCCTAGACGACGGGGTATTTAAGAAACTTTATTTCATTAAGTTTTTCATACAAGTCTTTAATTCACTTTAACAATGGGATTAAAACTAATAAAAAATATGTATAAAATAGAATCTTACACATAAATAGTCGCACATAAATTCTACCTAAATATTAGGGAGTCAATGTGGTCTTATTATATTTAAAAATTCAATTTCAAAATTGCATTTCATCATCGCACATAATATTTATTAATGCACTATTTATTGTTGATTGCACTCAATTCGCATGTTCATGCCTTTAATTATTGTTTGTTGTTTAATAATACCATCGTTGGCATTTTCACAGAAAAAATGTGTTTAATTTAAAAATGTAGAATAAAACAAAAATAAAATTTTGAGGGGAATAATTTTTGATATTCTACCAAGATATTGAAGAGTTACTAACAATTGTCTTCCCTAAAGAATATTATTTTCATTTTCAATGAATGTTATGGTAAATATCAGTCAAAAGAGTTATCTTTAAAGTTCTACCTAAATGTTAGAAAATTTTAAGATAATTTTTTAACTTAAAGATTTTCTCGATAATCCTAAATAAACAATTTTGATCAAATTAAGTTTCTTTTTTTAAATAATAAAAGGGAGTTATTATTAAATTTCAAATTAAAACCATTTCATCCTACACCAAAAATAACGTATGATTAATTGGTACTAATTTATAGGCACTATGGGGGTGCTAATCCTTCCCCACATGTAACAATCTCTTAGACCCAACCTAGTTTTTGTATATTAAAATTTATCTTTTTGATAAATTTTAAACTCATTTTTCTAGTTTTATTAAAAAGATAAACTTTTGGGTAGCTAATCACTAGCCAATCACACCCTAAAAAATATTGGTGGTGACCCCCTCCCATTTTTCTCGATTTTATAATTTTTATGTCTAGCGATCTCAAAATTGTTATAACAGTTTGACAACTTCGCTAGAGAATTTTGAGAGTCAGGCAAAAAAATTTTAATTATGCGTTATTAATAATTATTGGATTAAATTGGTTTTATTTGATATTTAATTTAATTCTATTTATTTTAATTTTTCAAAAAATATATATACAAGTTAATAAATAAAATAAATTATATGTTAGTTATTATTTTGTTTTGATTTTGTGCTTATGATTTATTTATGATATTTTGATTAATATGTCATTTTGCATACACTTTGTATATTTACTCGCATGTATGAGTTTTAGACTCGGGCCCTATTCCTTTTAGAAAGAGGTAAATCTCGTGAAGTAATAATCTCCACATTTGCTAGCGAAATACTTTCACTCAGATTGAACCATTTTCTTTAGTAGCTTGTAATAGGTGAGGATTGGAGAACCTTGCTAATCTATGATAGATGATGATATAAAGAATAGTTTGGAAACCTTTAGATGTATAAATTATAACCCAGCATATCGTGAGTCATAGAAAGCCTACATAGAGTAGAGCCCTGCCAACCTTTTTATAGAAATAACCTAAATATGTATTAAAATTTTATAAAAAATGGATAATAAAATAAATGCATTTTCTTGAAAAAATAAATTTTTCTCTTAACATGTAGTTCATTCACTTTCTAGTTATCCAAAATTTGCGTTTTAAAAAAAATATATATTTTAAAATAAAATGAAGAAATTTTTTAGCATTATCCAATGAAAAAAATAATTTTTTTCAAAAAAAAGGGTTTTTCTTAAATTCTTCGTTTATTAGCCAAATAAAAATTAATGAAAAAATAAAAATCTTCGAATCCTAGTTATTCTATGTTAAAAAAATGTGCGTTCTTGAATTTTTCCTTTTCCTAAAAAAAAAAAATAAATTGTAAATTTGAATGTTGTTTCATCTTTCACATTGTTATTTGGTCTTTTACATACGTTTTTATCATGTTTTAAAAAAAGTAAAAATAAGGTAATATGTACGCCCCATCCTATGTATCTTAATAGATATGACATGCATCACATTTCAGGCATAATAATAAAATGATACATGCATTTCATGCATAATTTAATAGGTAGTGTGCGCACTCCATTTCATTATATATTTTAAGACAGTGTCAATTTCATTAGATTGACATAATACAAGTATTGCATTCCATATAAACATATCTCGTGCACTTGATATGTCCATGCATTCTATACAAGTATGTTGCATTAGTCATAGGAATATATCTCATCACTTATGTAAGTATGTTATTACATTTCATGCATAAAGATTCATGAATGGTAGGGTTTACGAAACTTGCACTGTATTTCATATCTTACCATATCTGCAACATAATATTGCATTCCTTGCACACAAATTTATGGATAAATTTTTTTTCATTTAGGGCCTATACATGTAAAAATCCATTTATTTTAGGCATATTTGCATTTCATGATTTTTTTTACTGTATCATCATATTCATGTATTCATAAACATGATTCTGTATGTCATATAAGTCAAAAAATTATTTTCGTAGCATTTGTCTAATATGGATAATAAAATTTTTTGTCTACGTCCTAAAATAAAGTGTTTGTTTTAGTGGACATTAGAATCACAAAAATTGAAAATCAATTGAAAGTAAGGACTAGTACTTTAAAGTTAAATAAAAAGAAATTTTGGCTCAAGCTTCAGGAGATAAAACAACATATTGCTCATTTGATAGAAATAGTTAAAGGTAGTGGTATGGCTTAGTTTGTTGCTCTTCAAGGATCATTGTCACTTTCAATGCCATCAAATCAAAATCAATTGGCTCCTGTTGGTTTCAACACTTTTTTTGAGCATACTAAGGTAATGGATAATTTGAACAGTGACAAAAGTTTGGGTGAGCCCAAAGCAAGAATGGATGAATTGGCCAAATAAATGATTGAAATCAAAAGTTCGATTTCCAAGATGGAGTCACCTGGCTTCAAACAACCTTTACCAAATATCTCTAAGTCCAAACCCACACTTAAATTTTTCTCATGACTATTTTCGATCTCCTTTCTAAGCACCTAGGATTAGGCCCTCAAATTTCATGCAACTTCTAAAAATTTCACACTTGAATTCATTTGTACCACCTCACATTTCATAACCAGTTGTTTAATATGTTATCTCATCACCACCCTTTGAACCCAATTCTCGACCAAGAGTTTCTCAATTCACTTCAAGATCAACATACCACCATTTTTCAGTAAAGCAAACCAACCATAGAACAAAAAAACTCTCACAACACTAAAAGAAAAAACATTATTGATCCAATACCTATTTCTTACACAGATACCTATTGGTCTTAGAAAACTACCCCATTGCCCTTGTCCTTGCTGAACCTCGTAAACCACCCTTTTTCAAATGGTATAAGCCTGATGTCCGATATGAATACCATTTCAGCATCACAAGCCATTCTTTGAAAAATTGTACAACTTTGAAACATAAGGTACAAAGATTGATAAAAATCAGATATTTAGATTTTGACACCAAAATGAAACCAGTTATTTATAGAAATCTTTCACTGATTCATGTTGAAATAGCAAGTAATGTTGTAGGCGATAGTCAAATTGGCCAAAATGGTGAATAAAAAAAAAAGCCTTAGGCAAAGGGTTATTCTTACCAGCAGTCACAGTCCACTTATTTTGGATTTCTTAGGCGAGACAAGGGAGTTGGCCTTTGTCCTAGGATTGTTATTGATGTATAAATTTGAAACTTTTGGGAATGAAAGAAAACTTTTGAATTTTCTATGAAGGGACGTCTCTATTTATGTTTTTTTAAAATAATGATGTGTCTAAAGAGTTTGTGAGAAAGAATGATGGTTGCAAATACGTTTTCACCACACTTTTAAGGCGGGAGAAATGTTTTTAAATAACCTGACTTGAATATATAAGAGAATTTGAGCTTATCCTCAATAATAATAAAATTTAACTTGCATATCATGCATCATTTGTTTGAATTCATTATTTTTCATGCCAACTAAAGACAAGAAGTAGTGTTTGTGTATATACTTTGTTAAACCTTCAAAGCAAAAAGATATTTTTGAAAGTTTTAATAATAGAATTCATGTTATGCATTTTTTTACATTTGAAAATTAATAAAAGATTCAAGGATAACACATCCTAAGAAATAAGATCAGTTAAATTTACACACTTACAACCCCTGAGCTTTACCAGAATCATGAAAAATGAAAATGCAAGTCGAATAGACAGAATGGAAAGGGCCCAATGAGATATCAGGGAAACAATTATAGGAATGCAATAAAATATGGATAGACAGTTGGCAAAATTAAGATAGATGTTAACTGATTGGACAAAAAGAAAAATAATTGCTAAAACTCATAGGACAAGGGAGGAAATAGTTGTTGAAGCACCATTGTGTCCACCTAGGTTCACACATCCATATATTCTAGACTCTCATATGTCATAAGCATCTCTAGCAACTCATCAACCTAATATGGATACTTCTATCAAGTTACCTCCAATTCAGATAAATATTAACTCTAAGCCTACTCTTTATGACTCAATTGATGTGCCTAATTTGGTTGATCTAAAAGAATAGGAACAACTAAAGAAGGTGTTTAATCCATCAAGAGATACGATAATAAAGGATAAATATGATCTATTGGAAAAGAGATTGAACACATCTGAAGGCCATGATATATATGAGAGTGTTGATGCTAACGAGCTTAGTCTAGTGCCTAATCTTGTCATTTCATCAAAGTTTAAAGCTCTAGGTTTCAATAAGTATGATGAAACAAAATCTCTTTCAACACACATCACCATGTGCTATTAAGTTATTGATCCATTACTTTTAAGATAGTTTCACCGAGTCTGCAACAGAGTGGTATGCTCAGCTAGATTGAAGTAAGATTTACTTTTAAAATGATTTGGTTAGGGCTTTCCTAGCACAATACAAGTATGTTAAAAACATGGCATCAAATGGGTTATCTCTATAGAATATGAAGAAAATGATAACCAAAACTTTTAAAGAATATGCACATAGATGAAGAGACATGGTAACCCAAGTACAACCACTTCTGTTAAAGAAAGAAATTCCTATTCTATTTGTCAATTCCTTGAATACTCCCTATTACGAAAGAATGATTAGGAATATCTCCAAATACTTTTGTTAGCTTTGAATTGATCTTTATTTTGAAATAACAAAACATTAAGTTAAATAAACTTGATCAAGATTTTAAAAAAGATTTATTTAGTACATGTTCTTAAGTTTTATATTTTGGTAATAAATAAATAATATAATTTTTAAAGTTTAAACAAACCTTTCTTGGCTTTATATTTCTCAAACCAAATCTATTTTTAAATATTATTTATTTGAGCTTAAATGAAAGTCCAATTGTCATTTTAAAAGTGAATTTATTCATTTTGGACTTAATACAATTTTAATAATATTGGTTTTGAGAAATAAATTAACTTAAGAAAGTTGTTTTAAAATAACAAAGTTTTCTAACATAGAACTTGTTTTATTTTTCTGCATTAATTCACAAAGTTTTAATATTTGAATTTTATATGGCTGAAAAGCTCTTTGAGTCTACTTTCTAATGGATCAAATAAAATCTAAATCTAAATTAAAAAAAAAAGATTTTAAACTTTTACTAGACACTTTATAGTTGTCTAAAAATTGCACAAGGGGTAGTTTTAAAAATTCACTATAATTTGTATACAATGAATTAGTGATGAGATAGAAAGCCCTTTAATCTAGTTTCTAAATCTTCAAATGGTTTGTGATTTTGATTTGTATAACTCAAGATACAATCAAATTAGTGAGTACAGTGCAAAACAAGAGACAACCATCCAACCATGAAAAGGATCAATCCCCTCAGGGAAGGGATCGATTGTATTTTTACCTAAAAAGCAGCGTTGTGCTCCTAATTGAAAAAAAGATTAATCACCCTATGAAGAGGATCAATCACCTCCTTGAACCAATTGATCCCTTCACTTAAGGGATCAATCAAGAGGCATTTTCAAAGGCATAATTGGTTCCAAAACATGAACCAATTGATCCCTTCATGGAAGGGATCAATCAAGTCATGATTTTCAAAGGCGTAAATGGCACTAAACATGAACCAGTTGATCCTCTCATGGAAAGAATCAATCGAGTATGCCTTGGAATAACTCTAATGACTAGTTTTCATGTTTTCAATGGCTATTTTTTTCTACCAAGCATCCCCAATGGCTAGCTCTTCAATTTCTCTATATATTGGCCACTCCAACACACCAAGAAGGTTGATGAATCAAGAGAGTAAGATCAAATAAATCATATATTTATTCTCTCAAAGAAATCAAAAGTTTTAAAACTTTAAAGTCTATATCTTTGTATTTGTTGTATCCAAATCATTATTATTGTTCATTCATCAAATTTCTTTGTACTTCATTAGGCAAACACTTAGCCTTTGATAAGTGTTTTTAGTTTGTATTTTTATTAAGTAATTTTGTAATCAAGAGGGGAGGTATCCTCTTAAATTCGTGAGATTAAAAAGTTGCTACTTAGCCTAAAAAGTATAAAGTATAAAGTTTCTAAGTATAAAGTACAAAGTTTCTATCTTAAGCCTTAGAAAAAAAAAGATAGGGTTATAATTTCAATTTAAGAATAGTGCATTAAAGCCCTGATATGGACAACCAAGAAGAGAAAACATAGGTACCTTGTGGAGAATGACCAAACCTCTATAAATCTTTGTGTTTAATTTTTTTTATCTCTATCTTATCTTTTACTTTGTATTTGGTTTAAGATTATCAATTTATTGTTATTTGCATCATATTTTGATATTATTTTTAATTTTTCATTCAATCACTTTGAAATCATTATTTGGAAAGAATTTGAAAAAATCCAATTCACCCCTTCTTGGATCATCATCTCACTTATAAATTTAACAATTAGATTAGAGTTTTGATCCCTTTTTGTAGGTTTAACCACGTTAAGTAAAGATCCTATGGCTTAACTTAGGTTTCAAGATGGTGAGAAAGTTTTCAAAGCTCTTATGTTTGATAAATTTAAATTTTTTAAAAAGAAAAAGAGGATGAATATGTTTATAATGGCCCAAGATTTTAAAGCTTGATATTTGATAGAGAAAGGGCTTGAAATTCTTTCAAATGATGCAAACTATATGAAGCAAGTGATGGATGATGCAAGGCCAAATGCATTCTTTATGGAACTCTTAACACTTACAATTTTAACTTAATCTCAAATTGCTCCACTTCAAATGAAATATGAAAGAAGTTGGATAAGCTACATGAAAAATAAACTTCCAACCAAAATACATCATGTCTCACGGCTCTTGAAGAGCCTAAGGTAACCTTTAACTTAATTGATTTAAATTCATATACTTTTAATGAATTGCAAGATGCCTTTGATGAGTTAGTTATGAAATTTGAGTCAATGAAAATGAAATACAAGAAAATGACTTCGAAATTGAATGTTGAAAATGATTTTTTTGATAAATGCAAAAAATATTTTGGAAAAAAATGAAAAATTGAAAATAGATTTTGAAATCTCTCAAAGTAGAAATAAATTTTTAGAAAAAGAAAATATTGTTTTGAAAAAATTTTGATGAATTGATGAATGAAAAACAAAAGCTTTTAAAGAGTTCATTAAGTACTAAAATTATTAAATGTAATTTTTATAATTTTCATGGTCATACTATACATCCATATCCTATTAAAAGAAAAGTCCTATTTAGAATTAGATAACTATAGGTTCTAAAAAGAACTAGAGACTTGATCATTAACTCTTAAATACCCTAAGCAAATTTGGCACCAAAAATAAAATGAAATTATCTTTTGTAGGTGTGCTAGAGCAAGGAGCTATAATATAATATTAAAAATTGAATACTCTAGACAGACAATGGAGATGGGTAACATCTAAACTTTTATTTTAAGTGAATATAAAATCGGTTGCCTATTCTTGTTAAACATTGAGTGCTTAATGGATATTGTTATATGCTTTATTGATATATCTTGAATATACTAATTTTATTTGATATTTGTGAGCTTGAATTGAGTATGCATTTTTTTAATGTAAAATTTTAATATATTTCACATGCTTATTGATATTGTGTTTAATACTTATTTGCTTTATATATTTTTTAGGAGAATTTATGGGATTACATGTGAATGCTCTTAATATTGAGATTGTATGAATGATCTTGATATTTTGATATTATTTGTGAAATTGACATTTTTGAGAACTTTTGCTTATGCATGATTATGTATATGAATGTTGATATTGATGATATCATGCATGCTTTGTGAAATTATTATTGGTGCTTGATGTGATAAATTATGTGCTAAATTGTTTTTATATTTATGCACAAACTTATGGGGAGCACTCAAAGCTTAATGATTTTGAGAATTTATGTTTTACTTTGAAAATAATTTTTACTAGAGTCAAGCCTTAAAATATGAAATTTTGTTTTAGCAAGTTTTTAATTGTAAAATGAATTTGAATATCTTGAATTCAATAATTTAAACTTGCTCAAATAAAGAAAACTTGAGAACTTGCATTGGTTTAATTTTTCATAGTGTTATATACAAGTTTCAAAGAATTTTGAAGCTCAAAAGGTCAAATTATGTTTTTTAATAATTATGGGCATAAAAACCATTTGGACTTTTTTAAAGTGTGATATAAAACTTTTCTAAACAATTTGAAGAGCTTAAATGTGTGTTTAAAGATATTTGCCCATCTTAATAACCTTTTTTAAAGAAATATGGGGATTAAGAGTTAACTTTTTTATTTCCTTGTTTCTAATGCCAAATGACCACTTGAACAACTTTCTTTTATGATTTAAAACTTGTTGAAATGGTTCAAGATGGTTAAAAATGAGCTTGATTAGGTATGAGATTGATTAAGGTCTTTTTCAAACAAAAATGAGCTTCAAAATATCAAAAATAAAAATCTTTAAAATATTAAGTTTTAAATGATTTATCCTATAGTATTTTGCATAAATATATTTATTTGAATGATTTTAGCATGATAAAAATGATTTTGCGAATTTTTATGCATATTGATTTGTGATTGTTGAACATACATATATGACCATGTTGTTTAAAATTACTCTACTTGTTGGTAATACTTGGATCTTGTGAAATATTATTAAAACTTGATTATTTTATTCTCAATTGTTTTAACTATTGATTTGTGATTTTAAAAATTGATGATCATTTTGGGCTACTAATGTTTGATTGTTTATCTTTTGATTTCTTATGAAATAGTCTTGAAATATGTTTTAATTCCTTATCCTTATTAATTCAAAATTTATTTCTTCTCTTATGTTGATGAATTAATGAACTTTAAGTGTTTAAGTAATATATATATATTGATTCATTGTTCATCTATGTTTTTGGTCAAGATATGTGCTCATATGATTATTAATTCAACTTGACCTTAATACTTGTGATTTGAAAATGTTTAAATTGTTTATTTTTTAATTTGTGAAATACCTTTGTGATATGCTTGCTCTTATGTTTAAATGTTTTATCTCTTGATTTGTGTTTTTAAATTGATGAACTACTTATTTTTTAAAATGATATATGTTGTTAGTTCATCTATTATTCTTGTTAAGTGTGTACTTATATGAATATGACTGAACTTTACCTGACATGCTTGTAATATGACTTAAGTGAGTGATTCTTTTATTATGCTTATTTTTAGCTTAAGTCATTATTGATTATGATGTATAATTTGTGCAGACATATTTATGTTTTTGTACTAAAATTCTCTTGAATATGTTTTTTATGATCAATATGTCTTCCTTGAGTTTTTAGTTTTCATATGGCTTAATATTTGTTTTAACATATTTTTTGGTGATTTCTTGAATATACATGAATATTAAATATGTCTATTTTGTGTTCATGAATGATCTAAAAGGTTTGATTTTTGCACATTACACAAGAACTTTTGCTTCAGTGCCATTCATGTGCTATTTTATGTTTAAATTGATATATAGCCTTTAACTTAAATATATATCTCTTTCGCTATTAGCAACTTGTGTTTAATGACCAAATTTGTTTTTTGTCTATAATGACTTAGAAAATAGAATTCATTTTCTAACAATTAGTATAATTTTTATTCTTGATGTTATTAATGAACATTTTTTTGTCAAGAATATTTTCTAAATCAGTGCTAGGAGAACTTAAAATAAGCATGAATAAGCCTTTTTTTTTTTAAAATTTCAAGTATAGCAAAGCATGTCATCCTCATCAATCAAGCCCAAGTACATAAAAAACTAGCTCAAATGATGTGGAATGAAGGATTTAAAGCCTCACTCAGCTACAATGAGTACAACAACATAGCTTGCTAAGGATGGAGGTAATTTGATTGAATCTATATTGTGTGCCTATGATTTATAATGTTTAATGCATGATTTAATAAATATTTTCTTTGATATATGCAAAAATGAGATATTATGTTTGAATTTGTGAACACTTTGCACAAATTAATCATCGAGCCACTTGGTAGATATTGTTCTAATATGTTTGAAAGCTTGGATTGATTAACTCACTTTCATTGATATTCATGCTTAGTTCTTGATTGCTTTGATTAATAGTTTTTATTGCATGAATATTTATTTAAGATAAATCTTTGAACATAGCTATGAGTTGGATATGTTGATTTCTTGATCTTGAAATTAATTTGACTCATAGATTATGAATTATAAATTTGAAATTTATATATATGTTCATTGATTAAGATCATTGAGATGGCATATACAAAATTGTGCCTAAATACTTGCATATTTTTTTAATTAGGAATATGCATTTTGCATATGCTTGTATGATTTTGATTGAAATATATGATTGAGTACTTGCATATATTTGAGTTAAGTACTTTGCTATGCATTAAAATAATTTAGATTATAATTGAATAATTATGCTTTCATTATTTTTTTGCTATAGCATATGTGTTCATCATGTTTGGAAAATCATGCTTATATAATCTTTGTTAAGACATGATGATTGAACTCATTGTTTATTAGTACTTATGATTTATTATATACATATGAGCTTTTGGTTCTTGTTTGGATAGGATAGCTTATGAAAAATTACTATTATCATTTATGTATGTATTGAATGAATCTTTCATATGCTTGAAGTATGTGTGCTCTATAAAAATTGTTGAATAAAATTGCTAATGATTGGTAACAATTGGTATCAAAATTGCTAAAAAAATTTTTAAAACTTTAATAGATACTTATTTATGTGCCTATCCTTAATATAGCTTGTATTTTCATACAAAATTGTCTGTGCTTTAAATTCATTAATCCTTATTTTGAAAATGAGAAGAAATCTTATAATACAATTTTGCTTGATTTGTTTTATGATAACAATTGGTATGCTTCTTGATGACATATCTTTAACAATTGATATCCATAACAATTGGTATGAGCTTGTATACATGTGCTTAAATTTATGCTTAATTGCTATTAATTTTTTAGGTTCTAAGCACATATTATGATAATATGATGTATGAGTAGGTTGCATATCATTTATTATCCGTTTGATCATAAATTTCATATGGTTAAGTTGAATGAATGATTTTGTGTTATAACATTTTAACTGGATACACTTATACTTTTGTGCTTGAATACATATTTGTGAACTTCATTGTGCATATTACACTTGATTTCATGCATTTAAAAATACTCTTGATATTATTGTTATCATGCATTTTGTTTCATGCCTTAAATTAATCTCTTTTTCTTTTGAAAAAGAGGGAGAGAGTTAAGAGATATTTCTTCTTGCATACTTATAACAATTGATATAAGAGCTTTAACATTTGGTATAAAGAGCATGAACAAAAAAGAAGAGAAATATTTCATGAATATATTTGTTAATGATGCCTTTTCGTGTTTATTTGCTCATTAATATGCTCATGCCTTTTTACTATGATAAAAAGTGAGAGAAATATCATATGGACAAATTTGTTTATACTTGACATGCATACTTTGATTGTGCTTATTTCATATATTTGACTAACATATGTTTGTTAAGTTGTGTTGGATTATGATACATTAATTAAGGGAAAGTTTTGCCTTGCATTGTTTAAGGGAGAGTTTGTCAAAATATTTTTCAAAATCTTAGATGTCTTAAAGAAAGCTTTTTTTATCAAGCAAATTTATCTTTAAGTTTTATCATATAAAAAAAAGGAGAGATTGTTATCCTTGAATTGATCTTTATTTTGAAATGATAAAACATTAAGCTAAAAAAGCTTGATCAAGATTTTGAAAAAGATTTATTTAGTATATGTTCTTAAGTTTTATATTTTAGTACTAAATAAATAATATAATTTTCAAAGTTTAAACAAACCTTTATCAGTTTCATATTTTTCAAACCAAATCTATCTTTAAAGATTATTTATTTGAGCTTAAATTATAGTCCAATTAAGGTTTTTAAAGTGAATTTATTTATTTTGGATTTAATACAATTTTAATAATATTGGTTTTGAGAAATAGATTAACTTAAGAAAGTTGTTTTACAAGAATAAAATTTTTCAATATTAAACTTGTTTTATTTTTCTGTATTAATTCATAAAGTTTTAATATTTGAATTTTATATAATTGGAAAGCTCTTTAAGTCTACTTTATAATAGATCAAACAAAATCCAAATCCAAATTTTGTAAGAAAATTTTTAAACTTTTACTAGACATTTTGCAATTGTCTAAAAACTACGCAATGGGTAAATATGAAAATTTCAATATAATTTGTACACAATGAATTAGGTGATGAAATTTTATATGGATAGAAAGCCTTTTAAGTCTAATTTCTAAATCTTCAACAGTTTATGATTTGGATTTGTATAACTCAAGATATGATCAAATTAATGAGTATAGTGCAAAACAAGAGATAATCACCCAGCCATGGACAGGATTGATCCCCTCAGGGAAGGGATCGATTGTATTTTTACCCTGAAAGCAACATTTTGCCCTTGGTTGAAGAAGGGATCAATCACCCTATGGAAAGAATCGATCACCCCTTTGAACCAATCAATCTTCTCACTTAAGGGATTGATCAGGTAGGCATTTTCAAAGGCATAACTAGTTCCAAAATATGAACCAATCGATCCCTCATGGAAGGGATCGATCAGGTTATGATTTTCAAAGGTGTAAATAGCACTAAACATGAACCAATCGATTCCTTCATGGAAGGCATCAATCGAGTATGCCTTGGAACAACTCTAATGGCTAGTTTCTCATACTTTCAACAGCTATTTTCTTCTCCCAAGCATCCTTAAGGGCTAGCTCTTCAATATCTCTTTATATTGGCCACTCCAACACACCAAGAAAGTTAATGAATTAAGAGAGTAAGATCAAACAAGTCACATATTCATTCTTTCAAAGAAATCAAGAGCTTTAGAGCTTTAAAGTATATATCTTTGTATTTGTTGTATCCAAATCATTGTTGTTGTTCATTCATCAAATTTTTTTGTACTTCATTAGGCAAACACTTAACTTTTGAGAGGTGTTTTTAGTTTATATTTTTATTAAGTGATTTTGTAATCAAGAGGTGAGATATCTTTTTGAATTTATAAGATTAAGAGGCTACTACTTAGCCTAGAAAGTAGAAATATAAGGTTTCTATCTTACGTCTTAGAAAGAAAAAGATAGGGTTGTAATTTCAATTCAAGAATAGTGGATTGAAATCTTGGTGTGAATAACCCAGAAGAAAAGATGTAGGTGCCTTGTGAAAAAAGACCGAACCTCTATAAATTATTATATTTAATTTCTCTATCTCTATCTCTATCTCTTTAACTTACATTTGGTTAAAGATTATCAATTTATTGTTATTTGCATTATATTTTGATATTGTTTTTAATGTTTTATTCAATTACTTTGAAATCATTGGTTGAAAAAAATTTAGAAAAATCTAATTCACATCTCTCTTAAATCACCATATTACCTATAAAGCTAACAACTTTGCTAACATGGTGATTACTAGGGAAATGATAGAAAATGCAATAAAAAATAGCAAGATTAAGTTGAATTATGCAACTAATGTTGAAAATGGAAATACATCAAAAAAGAATAAAGGGAAGGTGCAAGCAGTCACACCTAAAGGGCATATACCCAAGAACTTTATCCCATACAGTTTGTATCCTTTTCATCAACCCACTTTTCAATCATAAGCAATATCTCTCACAGCCTATATCTATGCCAACCAAGCTAGTATCCAAGTTTTCTAACAAGTCCCCATCCACAAATGACCATTTACAATCTTGTCCCTATATTTGAGCCTACCACTTAACAAAAAAAAATCAAAAAAGAAAGAGAAATCATCAAGAGAAACTTTCAATCCCTATTTTTCACCTTTTTCATTTGCTAATAGAAGGCTGATAGCTCACTCCTGTGCCTCTAAAAATAACATCTAATCCATCGGTAAGGAGTTATGATCCTAATAGCAAGTGTGATTATCATCTTGGGCCAATTGGCAATTCAACTAAAAAATGTAGACAACTAATAGAAAAGGTTGAAAATCTTATTAGGAATGGTATTTTGACTCCAAAACTGATGGAACAATAGAAGTCAATTCCATCCAATTAAGCTGAAATGTGGAAAAAGGTTTCAAGTGTTGAAAGATCAAGATAGGAAAGTTTTCTTTTGAACTTTTAATCTTTTGTGTATGACATGTGCATGGTATCCTTAGGAGTTATTTCAATTAATCTTGTTAAACTTTATTTTGAAAGAAATGAATGCTTTTCAATTTTTCTATACATTTGTTTAAATAAAAATTCTCCATAATTAATTTCCAAAGTCATAAAATGAAAAGCACTTTGCCAAAAAACAAAGAAAAAAAGAAAAAGCAAAAAAAATTATTCGCAATAAAGTCTCATATAAGTGTTTTTTTAGATCCTCAAAAATTTTTTTACAAAAATAATAAGCCTTTCCAAAGGGAAATATACGTTTTCTAAATGGCAAGAATCTTGAAGTAATTGGTGATTACTATTAAAGAATAAACTCATTCAATACCTTCACTCATTTTCTTGACAATTTTTATGTTTCAACCTTTTAAATAATTTCATTCATCAATCATAATCCTTCAAATGAGCATGAATTTCAACTTACGAACCTTGTCATCATTTGATATATTGAGATTATAACCTTTTATTAGGCAATGAACAAAAGAGATAAATTTTGAAAATTCATTTTGAATTTTAAAAACCAAACAAAATACTCTTTTAAGTTTTTAATTGGCAATTCAATGTATGTCAAATTTTACCAATATGATCGAACCATCCAAATTCTTTTGATGATCATAGATACCATAAATGCCTGAACCTTTTTTCATGTAGCCTTTGTTTCATGTCTTAAGGCACATTGACCAAAAGAAGAAAATTTTTTTCCTGCTTAAGACAATTTGTTTCATGTATTAATACATTTTTCTTTCATTTTACCAAAATGCCAGACAGTTTGGAACCAAAATGAGCCTTATTGTGAATTGTGTGATCAAATTAAAATGTCTCATACAACTCAAATTTCACCGTCATAAGAACTTGGAATAAAAAAATCAAAATAAGGCATCAGTCACTCAAAAACAATTGATGGCAATAACACAAAAATAAAGAAAAAACATAAAAAAAACCTTTCATTTGTTTTTTCAAATAACTTGCTCTTCTAACTAAGTGATCATGTTTGAAATGATGAATGACAATCTTTCTTTATCCTTTGCATATAGAAAAACTATCCATTACTACTTATTTGAGCCTATTAAACTTTTATTCCAAAATAAACCCTGGCTAAGGATCGTCTTTTACACTATGAGGTAAAATAAGGATATCTTCAAGAGATCAACTTCAAAGAAAGTGTTTGATATCGAGAGCATTTAACATGCACCTCGGAGATGAAAGCCTAAGGCAAAAAATGAATGAGGTTTTAGTTAGAATCTTAAGAATTCAAGAAAAAAAAGAATGATGAAGTTAAAGTTAGATGTTTTTAAAAAAATTTAAAAAAAGTAAAACAAAAAAAAGAAGTAAAGAATGCTCCTCAAAGATAAGAGCTTGAAAAAAAAAAAAAGCAAATGAACTAACAGTTAGAATCCCAAAGAAAAAAGGGACATAATTCAAGAAAGAAGATTGCTAAAATTGAAATAAAATATTTTCAAAAAAAAAAAGGAGTAAAGAAAGAAAAACACATGGCTTTTCGTTCAAAGAATGTTTCATAAGATCATTGGCCTAATTATCCTGAATAATATATTTTTAAGCCTATTTATCCATTCTTTTATAACCCTAAATCTTGGCCTACATTACATATCTTGAAAAATTCATTCTGATCAAATGTGGACACTTGAGTTGATAAGCTATGTCATTGAAAATTTGTATATACCTATTATTTTGGTAAGATTTTGTCAAGTTCTTTATTGTTAAAAAATATAGCTCTAAGGTAAAAACCCAAAAATGGTTGTTTAGAGCTAGAGCCACTCTTAAGGCCCTAAAAAATTTTAGAGTTCCAAGGCTATCTAAAATAGAAAGTCACTATACAGAACTTTTTAAAGATTTTGCATTTCATCAAAGAGTGAAAATAAAAACCAGCTTTTTTCCCTTCTTAAATCTTTTTTGAAACATAATGGTTAGTTTTTACGCATATTGAAGTATCATAGTTTCAATGAAAGAAAAGTGTTTTAGAAAAATTATCTCTTTTATGAGCCCAAGAATAATCCCTGTTACTCTTGCCGAGCTTTTCTTGAAATATGACCACTAGTGAAAAAATCAAATTATCAATCATCTCATCCATAAGCATTTCAAATAGTAATTATCAATTTTCAAGATATTCAAAAGTCATGATTTTTTTTACTTTTCTTATTAATTGCGAAGATACTTTATGTGGGGCAATTTTACTATTACTTTTGAAAACTTTATAGATTATATAAGCATTTTATACAGAATACTGAGATCATTATGGTGAAGAGTAAACATTAAAAATTTGAACAAAGATTCTTCAAAAAAGAAAAAAAACAAAAAAAAAGTCTTTGCATTGGCATCACTTGCGATCACATTTGTATCATGAGAAGGTTATTTAATATGCATACTATAAAACATAAAAATAAAAATAAAAGACATTAGCATCTGCATCATTCACATTTGCATTTGCATGTGCATCATGAGAAAGATAATTGCGTTCACAGCTGCATTACAAAAAAAGACATTTGCATTTGCATCACTTGCATTCGCACTTACATGTGCATCATAAGAAAGACATTTGCATTCATATCTACATCACAAAAAAAATATTTGCATTTACATTGCTTACATCTGCATCACAAAGAAAAACACTCACATTTGTATCACTTGCATTTGCATTTGTATAAGACATTTACATTCGCACCATAAGAAAAATTTGCATTTACATCATGGTAGCTGCATCCTAAGAAAAGGTATTTGTAAAGGCATTTACATGAAAGGAACATTGTCATTTGCATTATGAAAAAGTCAAATGTATTTGCATCAAACATTCGCATTCTTGCATTTGCATTGACATTTGCATTCACATCGATATTTCCATTAGCATCATTTGATGAGAATAAACATTCGTATCATGATTGCATTTATCAACTTTGTAAATATTAGAAAAAATTAAAAAAAAAAAGAAAAGAAAAAAAAACAAGATTTTAAAGTTTTAAAACATGTGTTTAAGGGGAACAATTTTCAAACAAGATTTTGAAGTCTCTATTTAATAAGAGCCTTTTTCAAATAAGACCTTTAGAGTTTCAAAAATCTTTGATTAGGGGAAAGCCATTTTCAACACCATTTTAAATTTTTAAAGTTTCAAAGCCTTTATTACGAAAAGCATTCAAAGATTTTTTAGATTTGTAAGACCTCAAGGCATAATTTTCAATACCTCTAGGCAAAACATTTTAAAATTTTAAAGTTTCAATGTCTCTACTACAATGAGCATTCAAAGATTTTTTAGATTTATAAGATCTCTGAGCATAATCTTTAAGACATCTGTGCATAATTTTCAAGACCTCTGGGTAAAATATTTTTAATTTATAAAGTTTTAATGCCTCTACTACAATGAGCATTCAAAGATGTTGAAATTTGTAAAACCTTCAGACATAATCTCTAAAATCTCTAGGCATAATTTTTAAGACCTCCGAGCACTATTTTTTTAAAACCTCTAGGCAAAATATTTTCAATTTTCAAACTTTCAATGCCTCTAATACATGAAGAGCATTCAAAGATGTTGAGTTTTGTAAACCTTTGAGCGTAATCTTTAAAACCTCCAGGCATAATTTCTAAGACCTCCAGGCATAAGCTTTAAGTCTTTCGAATATGATTCATAAGTCTCTCAAGCTGAATCTATTTTAGTTTCCAGATTTGTAAGACCTCAGGGCATAATCTCTTATTTTATTTCTAAAAGTTATTGAGTTTTTATTTAAATTTGTTTTCAAATGGTCAAGTTTAGTAACTTATAAAAAACAAGAAAAAAATGTAAACAAACAAATAAAAAAAAAAAAAAACTAGGGGAACAAGGTTTCTCTCTCTTACTTAAAAGCATCATTCGGACAAAGTTGTTGTCCCAATTGTTTTCTTATTTTTTGACTTGCGATATTGTCATGGTCGTTCTTTATTTTTCAATATGCGATATTATTCCAGTCGATTCTTTATTTCTTAACTTACGATGTTATCTTGATCATTTTTTATTCCTTAACTTATGATGATTGACCCGATTGACTCTTTGTTTTTTTTACTCATGGTGTCATCCTGATTATTCTTTATCACTTGACTTATGGTTCAATCCCAAAAAATAATAATAATAAAAACTTTTTAAAAAATCCTCAATTTGCTTTCGAAAAAATTTGTCTTTGTTTTTACCATATTCCTGATTCTCAGTAATGCACAAAGATGAGCAACTATAGACACCAAATTTATTTACGTTTCGATTTAAATTTTTTTATTCTAACAAGTTCACGGGTTGAAGCTTTATTTCCTGTCTAGCCTGATCCTACTATTTTTGTTTCATTTTTTATTTTTATTTTAATATTAATCGAATAGTATTAATAATGATGATAATATTAATTAATTAATTAATTAATTAATAATAATAATAAAAGATGACAAGGTTGGCAGTGGTGCCTTGCATGGCACCACTTGCCACTCACCCCATTGGCCACTCATACTCTACATCACCTGCTCTTTTACCCTGTGCACCTAACACTGCATCCTAATTATTCTAACCCATTCTTCTGTGCACCAATCTCCCTTATATCAATACCAACAGAGCTCCAGCAACAGAGGGGTCAAAAATAAAAGATCCTACACCCAGAGCACTTGACACCCTTCTGTCTCCATACACGCCCATCACCTCCCTTGACTACATCTTTATACTTTAGTAGCACCACCTGGCCTAGCCCTTAGAGCCTCTCATCTTTCGTCCATGCCTAGCACCCACTCGCATAGCTCCTCAGTACTCATAGACCCACACCCAAAACTCCACACCAGCAGCCAATGAGCCCCCGACCTTTAGCTTCCCACAACACCCATTAAAAAGCTAAAAAAAAACCCCAAACCTAAAATAAAAAATAAACCAAACAAAAAATCTATGGTCCTCCCCTTTTAAGAAGGAACCTAATGCTAAAAGCCACTTGCAAAAAAAATAAAATAAAAAGGTTTTTATCGAAGCTTCAACATTTGATCTATGTTAATTGAAGCTAATTTTTACAAAAAAAGAGCCTAGATCTAAGCTCAGAGGGCAAAGGGATGTCTTTTAACCTTTTTTCAATTTTTTTACCACCAAAAGTGACAGTCGACGACAACGCGAAGACGGTCGGCCAGGGATTTCTGTTTTAAAGAAAAAACCTATCTCTCTTAATGAAAGAAAGCCCAAAAAAATGAACAAAAAAAATTTTAGGTTATTTATAGTATTTTTAAAAAAATCAAAATCAAAACAACGTCATTTTGAGTAAGGGAAGATTCACACGTGAATTCGAATCTGACCCAGAGTCTAAGCATCTAAGCCGTGACTTGCACCCTATTGACCGGTCTAACTGAACTAGTTTGGACCGCCTTTACTCTAGATGAACTGCCAGTGAACCAGTTTCGAATCGGTTTGAATTGGCCAAAACCCTATGAACCACCCCAGACTGCCATAAAACATCCCAAATCGAGTGAATCAATCAAAATCGTTGACTTGTCCAGTTCATGTAAAAATTTTTTCATTTTTCATTTATTTATTTGTTTCTTCATATATCTTATTTTTAGTTAAGCATTTTTTTGTTAGAATAAATGTTTAGTTTTTTTAATATTAATAATAACAATAATAATAATAAATAAAATCTAAATCTTGATCTTTTTAAATTTTATTAAAAAAACCTAAAATAAATCTTATAAAACTATAAAATAATAATAATTAAGTAATAATAACAATAATAAGAATGAAAAATGATTTCAATTTTCCTTTTTTAAAATAATAAAAAAATAAATTAAAATATTAAAAAATATTAAAAATAAATAAAAGAGAATAACAAAAAATATATATATAAAAAAATGATAATAATGATAATAAGAATAAAATGATAAAAAAAATTTTCCTTGCCTAGATGATGAAGGAAATTTTTTAAAAAATAATTTCGCTTAGATGTTAAAAAATTATAAAAATATATAAAAAAGATAATAAATAATAAAACAATAATAAAAATAAATAGATATTATTAATATTAAATTTTCATAATATATATATATATGAAAACTTTTAATTAATTTTTAAAAATCATAAAAATCGAACTTGCTTAAAAAGTGCACCTAAATGTTAGAGATTTTTAAAGGTATTTGTGTTTTTTTTAAACCCTAAAACCTAAAATCCTAAAATCAAAACTCTAAACTTCCAAATCCTTAAATCCAAAACCTTAAAATCCAAACCCTAAATTTAACCTAAACCAAAAATTTCAAAACCCTAAAATTCAAAATCTTAAAAATTTAAAATCCCAAAAATATCAAAACCTTCAAAGCCAAAACCCTAAATCAAAAATTGACTAAGACCCTAAATTTAACCTAAACCTCAAATTTGGCACTCAACCTCGAATCATCTCCTAAAAATCATTCAAACTTTAAAACCTCGACCTAAGCTTTAGTCAAGACCATTTCAAAATCTTAAGGATATATGTGAAAAATGCACTTGAAATAATTTATTCTCGAATGCTGCCTAGACAATAAGATATTTAAGAAACTTTATTTCATTAAGTTTTTCATGTGAGTCATTAATTCTCTTTAACAATGAGATTAAAACTAATAAAAAAATATGTATAAAATAAGATCTTAAATATAAATAATCGCACATAAATTCTGCCTAGATGTTGGAGAGTCAAAGCGATCTCATTATATTTAAGAATCCAATTTCAAAATTGCATTTTATCATCATGCATAACATCTATTAATGCATCTATTTATTGTTGATTGCACTCAATTTCCATGTTTATGCCTTTAATTATTGTTTGTTGTTGGATAATATCATCGCTGGCATTTTCGCATAAAAAAATGTATTTAATTTAAAATGTGGAATAAAATAAAAAAAACATTTCGAAAGAAATAATTTTTGGTATTCTGCTTAAATGTTAGAGAGTCACCAACAATTATCTTCTTCAAAGAATGTTATTTTCATTTTCAAGGAAGATCATGATAAATATCAGTCAAAAGAATTATCTTTAAAATTTTGTCTAAATGTTGAAAAATTTTAAGATAATTCTTTAATTTAAAAATTTCTTCAATACTCTTAAATAAATAATTTTGATAAAATTAATTTTTTAATAATAAAAGGGGATTATTATTAAATTTTAAATTGAAATAATTTCATCTGACACTAAAAATAATGCATGATTAATTGGTACCAATTGATGGACGATGTGGGAGTGCTTATCCTTTCCACACATAATCGACTCTCAGACCCAACTAGATTTTCGTAAATCAAAATTTATCTTTTTGATAAATTTTAAATCCAATTTTATAGTTTTATTAAAAAGATAATTTTTGCATGATCAATCACATCTTAAAAAAATTAATGGCGACTCTCTCATTTTTTTCTATTTGAAAATTTTTTTCTTATCTCAAAACCGTCACGGCAAATATATTTAGAATATTATAATTAAATAATTTTTTACATTTTAAAATTTATTTTATATTGGAACACAAATAGGCGTATAGAGCCCAACCTCGTATAATGCTTTAAAAATATCAGCCGGATTTGACTTGACCAATTATATTTTTATGACTGATAGATAGATAAAAGTTGTTCAGGCAATATTTTCTCAACAAGATCTAAAAATGTCTAATGCTGATCGGTAGCAATAGTTTATTGATTAAATTTCTCATTAAAACTTGGGTGAAAATATGCTTACCCGTAACCCATTACATAATCATTTTCGGAAGACTTTTTTTTGGCCATCCATTTTCTTAGGATTTGAAAGTAAAATAACAAGCACAAGGAATTAACATGTGCATATGGAAGATCAAGGTCCCCGATTATGGTGAAACCTGATGTCGATACCAGGTCAATTCCTGTTGAGAAATTCTTCTATCATCTGCAATGCTGCCTTCTGTTCCGCATCTAACCCATTATTACCATCTTCCTGTCTCACCATTTCGCTCGGTTCCTCTGAAACGGGCATTTTGTTAGTCTCAGGTACTTCCCCATTTTTCTTTCCTAGCTCAACTGTCATAACCCAACTTGAACCAGATCGAGGGCCTGCTCTCTTTTGCCACACTCCAATGTGAGAATTCTCAGTGTCAAGCCTCAGACAGGTTAGAGATGGAGATGGGGTTTTGCAACATTTGCGAAGCTTTTCGCTAAGGATTGAAGAAAGCGCACTAGTACTGCTGCTAGAAGTCGTCGAATTTTCATTGCCTGTTTGGTTTTTGGCCACTGGAAAGTTTGTTTTGGCGTTACGTCCACTCATCAAAATGGCTGCCTCATCGTATGCTCGAGCTGCCTCTTCGGCTGTTTCAAATGTCCCGAGCCAGACCCTTCTTTTCCTGTCGCAACTTATACAAAGATCAAGATCCAGTTTTATACTTATATATATAGAAGAACTAAACTCTTGTACACACCAAAAACAACCCTTTATCATGGAGATTAGGTTGACTTAAAAATGAAGTCAATTACATGGACAGAAAATGAGATCTTATCCCAAAATGGAGGAGTTAACAGCGAAAGATATGTTTATCTACAAGTCAAACAAAACTAACCCAAATTGAAGAACAAGGAAAACGAAATAATCATTAATTTGGAAATGCTGCACAAAAGTGGAGATATGCAGAAACAAGAAACATCCTAAAAGGAGATAAACAGAGGCTGAAAAAATAGATAAAATCGTTGGGTATATAAATATAAATATAGGTGCAAGATAGTTTGTTGAGAATACAGTAAAGGGTGACGAATCTCAGAGACCCAAGAGCCCCAGTGGCGCTGCCTGACACCTCTGAACTTCTTTGATTGTACCATATTGTTGTCCAATGAACCGAGTAATGATTTTTTTGTGTTTGCTGCTGTTGTGAGAGAAAGACAGAAGCTGAGGAAGTGTATTTAAAATGTGCAAGTTGTGGGAGACTGTACGTAAATGATGTAAAGGGCGCCTTACCTCAGCATGGGTGCATTCTGTTTGGTAACATTTAATTATCTAAAGAAAACCAATTGGGTATGTAAAAATGCTTCATAATTCATAAGATAAGTTACACATATTTTATGTATCGTACTCTATTACCCTTACATTTAACATGCTCATTCACTTTGGATTCTGATGATATTTTAATGCGTGGTGATAAATGTAAAAAAAAAATGTGTTAATTATTGTAAAAATATAAATTATGATAGAATACAAGTGTAATTATAGCTTAATTGTAAGATTCGATTTTAAGATCGAAGATCTCGATTTTAAATTTTAATAATAACCCAAATAAAAAAAATTCAAGTGAAATTTACTTGATTCATATTCACAGCCTGATGTGTAGCAAAAGATCAATTAAACCGTGGCCCATTTTGGAAATGGAATATTGTATACGTAAACCCTCGGTGCCAGAAGGTTACATGGGGTCAACCTCTTTTTGGCTTAGGTAGGTTACATATACCATTATTGAGTCTATTTGTGGCTATGATTCTGCAATTCTAACTTTGGCACCATAATGAAGAGATAAATAAGAAAATATTCATCCCATAATGGAATATTTAGCAACGATGATAAGATCCCGAACCTACGCGTCCATTGTACCCTCCATCTTACAGAAAGTAAAGATGGAGAAATTAAAATGGTTTCACTGACGAAATGGAAAAGTACTTGGTACAAAAAAGAAGCATGTGTCTACCAAAAATTTCCAAGTTATAATTGCACTCTTGTCCTGCGCCGATGGTAAGCAGGGCCAGGGGGGACTTGGCCTCACCAAGATTTTTGAAAAATTTTCTTTTATTTTATGTATATTTGTATTAAATAAATTTAAATTGAAATTTTTTAATTTAGACTTTTTAAATTAAAAAGATAAATTTTTTTAATATTTATTTATTTATTTTAATTCCTAATCACAATTGACAAACATTTAAAATTGATTAACTTATGACAAATATTAAGTTATAATTCATTTGAATTTAAAAAAAAATTTAATTTAACATTTTAAATTCTAACTTATATTGAGTAAGATAAATTAGATTTGAAATTTCAATTGAAACATTTTGAGTGTAACATGCATAATAATATGAAATATCAAACTTTATTTTTTGGTCATAATTATGCCTTATTTTGATAGAAATTGAAAAATAAAAATTATTGTATCTCATTAATATATTGATCAAATTTAGTTTAATTCTTTTCGATATCTAAATAATTAGTTGATTGAGCGAACACTTTTAGCTATAAAAATCATCAAAATAAAACTATAAAATAAGATGAAATATGAGTTTTGTATGATTAATTTGGTTGTCAATATAGAAAAAAAAATATTTAATTCAGATTCAATTATTGAAGATTTTATTTTCAAAAAAAAAAAAAGAACATTGCTCATAATTTTAAATAAAATTTTTTATTTGTTTTATTTTATTTTTTATACTTTTATTTTAAATTAATAAAATTTAAGATTTTATAAATTTATTATTTTTTAATATTTTATTACATATATGTTTTATGTTAATAAAAATGTATAGCAATATAACTTAAATAAAAAATATATATAATTTTAAATTTTTAATTGATCCTCTCAAAATCAAACAATAAGATCCATCACTGAATATTGTATTTGTATTTCTAACTGGTTACTAGTTCCATCGAGGCTCAGACACGAGCTCATCTTCGAAAGCTGCTTGGACTCTTTTCCAAATGGTATAGACTTTGACATCTTGCATCAATTTGGTATGATTCAACTTATTAAAGTAAAAATTACCCTTATTATTTGGTTTAATATTAAATATCCATGTTCTTATACTTAAAGAGTTGAATACGAAAATTTTTTTCTTTTAAATTAGATTAATTTAATGATAAATGCATGTATGTTGTCGTACTCCAAGTGTTGGATTGCTTCCATGGTAATTAAGTGCATATTTTATGCACTGGAAGAGTTATATTGGAATCCTACCTTAATTCTCCCAAATTGTACTTGTTCGTAATGATCGGGTTTGTAATGAATTATAAGCAACCAACAGAAATAAAAAAATTATAATAATTAGACAAATTTAACATAGAGTTGAAATAAACCAACATTACTCACTTGCCACAGTAGATTTTCTATACTCTTGAGTTATGCCTTCTTTCATCATTAATAAATAACTTCCGCCTTTTTTTTTTTTTATTCAAAGGAGGACATAGCTCTTATAAGAGGAAGAGATCTTGACTCAGAATCAAGATTTCTATGTCTTCATAAAGCTTCCTTAACCACAAACCAAGAGGTAAAGGACAATTAATTCTGCTTTTAAAAAGATGATTATTAGACTCATCAAAAACTAATAAAATTAATTAATGAGAAAATTTATATAATTACACATCAACTGTAAGGCGAATTTATAGAAATTACAAATCAATATTCCATTTATCTTCATATAAGAATTCTTCTTCATTTATGATATTCCATGTGATGTAGTTATAACTTGAAAATGGTTATTTACTACTACAACGTGTTACAATTTCAATAAAAATAATAATGTAATAATTAATGAGATATTTTAACCCGTTTAATTAATTAATATATATTGATTCTTATATTAAGTGGATATATATATATAGATAGATAGATAAATTGACATTTAAAGAGTATGTGGCATTATCAATTATATCAATCATGAAAGTTCCTATAGTGTTTAATGTTAATGATGGCATTTTGCCATTTTCCATCTACCTAAATAAATAAAACTGTAAAAGGACCTTAAAAAAGAGCCATTTCTTTTAGCATTTTTTCAATTTTTTTATTATTATGAAATGATCTGTCACTTTTTTTTTTTGTTACATCTATACAAAATTGCTTAATTTTATATTTTTATAATTTCATGTATGATTAATATTTTAATAACCCAATTGTTGATTTAATAATTTAATCATAATCATCATGTACGTAAAGTTTTAAATAAATCTGATAGCTTTATTATATTGATCGAGAATACTACATTATATATATATATATGTATTTTTAATGAGTGAAATTTTTTATTAAAGTAAAAATCTACTTAAATTAGTGTAATTCTTATATTTTGTTTTATTTTTAAATTAAAATTAAATCAATTGCTAATTTGGCAAAATATTGTTTTTAATTTTAGCTATTTTGATCCAAAAGTTTTTTTAAAAATATAATATTTATAATAATGTAAATGATCCTTCCTCAAATTTTTACATTAAACAGTAGTTAAAAAATTTTAATTAACTAAAAATTTGACATATATGATATAGAACATGAAATACAATAATCAGATTAAGCAAATGTAAATCATATAAAAATTCTGAAATTTACAATATTGGTATAATATATATATATAAGAAAAATAAAAGAACAAACTTGTTCTAATATTGTTATCATATATCCAAATGTAATAACAAAAAAGCAATATGCGAAAATATTTTAGTAGCATTATTTTTTCATCATTTCAAAATTTGTTATAAATATTACTAGTAATATTTAAAAATAATAAATTGCTCCTACATTTAGCTTGAAGGACCCTACGATTAAATCATTGATTCAATGATTCAAGACTACTTCTAACAGATCGCTGTCTAGTCCGATCATAATACCTACGAGCATAAATGTATAATAGTGTATAGGATCTCCACATTTAACAATCTTTGGCAAGAGAGCATTTAAGGGGTGGAAAGGCAAATATGAAAAGGATGAGTTATAACAAACAAGCAAGAAGTTTAAAACAATGTGATACATATTACATAAAGAACGACATAACATTGATGTGAATGATTGTTTCCATTGGCAAAAGTAAGAAAAGCTTTATCCCCCTAAAACAAATACGTATTACAGCGATCATATGCGAATGCTAAGGGGTCAGAAGCAAAGGAGTCGAAGGCAGATCTTTAGGGTTTGAGGATGGAGGAAAAGTTTAAGGTGAAATTTGGAGTGATTCCAACAAGATATTGGATGATCTACTCTAAGTAAGTAAAAGAAGTTGAAGCAAAGATTGTCGAAATGGTAAAAATAATATTATTTTGAACTCAATTGAATTATGTAATCACTATAACATTTAATAAATTTAAAATTTAGATTTTAATATTTGTAATTTTTTTAATTTTCAAACTATAACCTTTTTATATAAAAGGAAAACAATATTGCTACTTAGCAGTCTTGGCTTATTCCTTCACACATTTGTTTTGGAAACATTATTACGTGGAAAAGATATATAGTAAAATATTAGCAAACACAAGAAGTATTAGCCTCATGAAAGTAAATGTTGGTTTTTAGGATGATCATCTAACAATGATAGATCTTAAATTCTTAATGGCTGATCTCAAACAATGATGGATCTTCGTGGCCGGATCTTAATCATATTAACCCTTTAAAGATTATAATTTTATCAAATAAAATAATACAAATATCACTTTTAAGTTATATATATAATACAATAAACTATTAAATATTTTAATATTTATTTTAAATTTCTTTAAAAAAATGACTTGGGATTAGAATTTTCCATTCCCATTAAATCATCATGGGATCGTAGGATAAAGATTTCTTAGTTCTCATGAAACGGGGCCTCCCTATGCCAACAAACCTCGTCCCTCGTTACATAATTTGGCCTTCAGCACTCTGACACGATCCAAAAGAAAACTGTAGCAGCTAGAGCACTAATCTTTGGCTTTTTCGTTAGGTATAGCCGAAAGGGGTCTACACAAAAAGTTCTGGAATGTTAGTACTTTTAATTAATGCAATTGACAGTAGATTGTTAGAATCCTTAATTGCTTGGGTTTCTATTTGTTGGGATAAACTGCACATCACTTGAATGCAATATGTTCACTTTTTTAGCTGCATTTCTCCGGGTCCCATAATTTAATTTCTCCCTTACTCTTTTATGTTTAACAGCTGGATTACCCGAAAGTTTGTCTGTGCCCGAAATTAAGATTTTAAAGGGAAAGTAAAGTTTGTCTTTACTTTAAAATTTAAAAAAAAAAAAAAGAGTATATAGCACAGTATCTCAGTTAACTGTCCATTTTTCCTTGTTCCATTTTTCATTGTTGGGCCTTTTTTTTTCTTTTACAATTGGGCAGGTCCTAGAGGGGAGAAAGGTTTTAAATATGGGAATTTTTTAATTTCTTCAAAGGGTGAAAATAATCCTTTCTACTATTTTAAAAATAATAGAAGTTTTTATAACTTTACTTAAAGATGTTAAATACGTTTTCAATTAAATCTAAAATTAATTCAAATGATATAAAAATATTAAACTTTAAGTATAAATTTAGTTGAAAGTGTATTTAACACATTAAAATAAAGTAATGAAAAAAAAAATTTATGCAATAAACTTTCACTATTTTTCAAGTAATGGAGAAAAAATTCTCCCCTCAACGAGATGGGTATTGGATAATACTTGGTAATAAATTATCTAAATGCTGATTCCATAAGTTATCAACACAAATATGCAAATCCTCCAAGGAAATTAATATAATTTGCACCCAATAATCTATTCTGTCAATTTTTTACGGCCTACAGTAAAAAGTCATGCTCAGTGAAACTTTGTCTTAATGGATAAAGAGACTTCATTGTTTCAACAAAGTTTCTTTTTTAATAATAAAAAAAGAAAAAACTGATACATTTATTCATTTGAATCATGAAACTTAGCCATATATCTATTATGCCAGAAAATTCTTAGTTGTTTCCCATAGAAGGCAGGAATGCAGTTGAAGTACTAAATATCAGAGAGCTTGTTAATTAAGCAAAGTAGGATATCCTTGATGTCATTTGACACCAAATTAATTGCTTGCATTAGTGAAAGTTATAACTCAGCTGGATGGAATATAGACCATAATGGATGAGAGGAACAGGAGGCCTAGCTTCGTAATTGCATTTAAGCAAGGACAACCGGAAAACTGAGAAAGCAAGCTATACGTGCTCGGGAGCTATACCGTTCAGATTTAAAGTTGTAAAGCAATGGCCGCATTTGCACATGATGACTATTAATAAGAAGAATTAATTAGACTATGATCCAAGTAATGGAAATTTATTCTAAAGTTTGGCATCTATATAATTGTGCTTGGTCTGGCCAAGATCAGACAATTGAGGAGATTCGTATTTATTCAAACCATGCCTAACGGATAATAAATTTTTTTCATTTTTTACCAAAAAAAGTTATAATTTAAGGATAAAAGATAATATGAAAGTATGAAAATTTAAATTTAAACCTATGAAAAATGTTATTTTTTAAAAATTATTATATAAATTAACCGATTTAAGTTTCAAAATCCGACGTAAAAGAGTTTGGGTATGATATTATCTCTTCTCAAAATATCTACCTCAAATTCTTTGTTTTTCTGCTTCACGTTTGGGAGAAATTTGTTCCGCCGGGTATCAGCTGGTTTCCAATTTCCAATAGAAAGTTTGTATGATGCCATAATACAATCTTCTTTTGGAGCAAGGTAGCTAGGCAATTAGTGATAGTATTGCTTAAATCAAAATTAAAATCTAATGATCGGTTAGGAAGATTTTATAAAGATATAAAAAATTTTGATTTCTGAGTCACGAATTTTTTCTCTTTCTCTTTTATAAGAGTTATGTCTTTCCCTCAAAAAAAAAATTGCAAAATCCAATGCTGAAACATTAAAATTCAGCTTTATAAGCACTATTAAAATTCCCTTTATAGAGTTATTTCGGTAACAAAAATTGTGACCAATTCAATAAATGGCACTAATTTTGGTGTTAATTGCTTGAAAAAAAAAAAAAAACTTTAGAATTTATTGTTGATTTGAACATATAGAAATCAATTATAATTATATATGCTTCAAAAAAAAAAAGAATTCGAATTACATAACCCATCTTCTAAGCTAGTCATTACTATTTATAGGCATTTAATGTTAGCGTATATCCCAATGGATAATTTATGGTTTTAGATTCAACTATTTAAATTTATATTTTGTTGACAATGATAATCGATGTAAGAAAGTAAAACACATACACAACAAATGATGATACGACGAAACCATAATTTAATTCAATTCGGTTATGTAATTATATTTAAAAAATGATATTTAATAATTTTAAATTTTAAATTTTGATATCTTTTTTTGTCAAAAAAATATGATGGGACTATAATTTTATAATTTGGGCTAAGCTTCCAAGTCAAATTGGACTCACTTTAGTTTGACGACTCGTTTGTATCCAAAGCTCATGTGGATTGGACCTCATTGAGATGAGCCCAATTTCTCAAAGCCGAAAATTCTATTAAATCCTAACCAGGCCTGCTATGCTTAATTTTACGGTTATTATACCAGAAGTAAATGGTTAGATTCAAAATTCGACTGTCCTTCCTCTTCACTTTGTCTTTTTATTTTATTTTTTAGTAAAAGAAGGAAATCAAATCCTAATAATAGTAAAAAGGGAAGAATCAAGTTACACAAAAAAAAAATTTAATTTTTTTATTATTGATTTTAATAAATTAAATAGATAAGAAAGACAAATCAAATAAATTTTAATTTCATCTCCTGAATTTATTGATCAATGAATAAAAAATATATAATTAAAAAATTTTGTACTGATGTAAATTAATTTTTTTAATAAAAAATTTTAAAAAATTAGTTCATAATAGGTGCTTTTATAATCGGATAGCCATGAATGTTTATTTTCAGCTTCGTGTATTTCGTGGATTGGTTAACAGTTTCCTTGAAGTTGATGTAATTTTAGTACCTGCTCCGATGTTTATAACACCAGATACCCGTCATGTTTTGAATTCAAAATATATCATAAAAATAAAAATAAACAATCAATTAAAATAGTATTTGTTATTGTGGTAGCTGGTCACCGACCTACCGGCTTAGATGATAATGTATGTCTGATAATCTGCTGCTGCCACGAGTACAGAAATAATAAGCTTTAATTAGTAAAGCCAATCATGAGTTACTAGACTTCAGCCATGTACTAGGGAAAAGATTGATGGACATGTGGCATTATTGGAAAAGCTGGCACTTGATGTAGCCTTTTTGTCCTAATCAACGCCATGATGGGAGTGCTGTTTTCATAGAACCGTTGGATCTCAGAACTTTTGTCGGCAATCAACCAAGAAGTCAGAACTTCCGTCGGCAATCTTCTTTTTGTTGGTTTTGTGCACGTGTCATGATTGACTTTTCCTACAAGTAACTTTTTTTCCCCAAATTAAATGAATTCTTTCTTTTCCTTTTTTTTCTTATTTTTATTTTTTTAAAAAAATCTAGTCACACTAAACATATATTTATAAATAGTATTATATAATTAGTTGCAAAATTGCTAATTTATTCAAAATATAATAGGGTAACCACATATGCAACAAATAAATATATTTACCCAAATCACCAAAATTAATAAAATCTTTACAATTATAATTTACTTGCACAATTATAAGTGTATATCTTTTACTTGCAAAATTATATTTGTACTTTTGTTTTTTTCATGTTTATGCAAATATATTATTTTTTTAAAGGATTTTTACATGTCAATTTTCAATTAGCAAATCAATTTTTTAATAAAAAAGAGTGGACTTTAATTATAGCTTTTAGGTTAGTCTTCTTTGACTACATTACATATAATTTTTTTCTTTTTATATAAGATAATAAAAAAAAAAGATTATGATCTCAAAAAATCAAAGAAGACTGGTATTTTGAAACAGTTCCAATCTTCCTTTTCTAGTAAAAAAAAAATTCCCATTATGCCATTTATGGGCATCAACTAGCATGCTCAAAATTTTCTTTTTCGAAAATTTTGATTTGATTTTCGATTCATTTATTGTGAGTGATTTTTTATCTTTGTATTTTAGATTGTTTTTCAAATTTTTTAATTTTTTTATAAAAAATTATTTTTTGGATGGAAAGTGATTGCGTTTCTCCAGGGTCGTTGGTTTTGCTTGGGAGGCTGCAGAGGCATGGCCTCCCTTGGCTTCTTAAAATTTCATTCATCCTTAATCTTCAACACCTACAGAAAATGAAAATAGTTTTTGGCCGTTTCTCACTAGTAAATTTTTAAAAGTTGTTAATATTTTTATTTTTTAGATTTATATTCTTAATTTATTTAAATTGAAATGTAAAATTTTTTAATTTCTTAAAATTTTTATATTTATTTCAGTCAAAAACATGTTGACATTTATTATTATTACTTTAATCAAAATAATTTCAGCTCATATTAATATTAGGGGAATCTTGACACAACAATAAGATTACTGTAATGTGATTTGAAATCATGAGTTTGAGTTATAAAATAATTTAAAAATATAAAATAAGATTGCATATATTTTATTTAATGGGTTCGATCTTTTTCTCAGATTTCGTGCGTGACAAGAGCTCGGACTATCCCTTCAATATATTAAAAAATATATATTATCATGTTAATCTTAATTGAATAATTTTTCCGGTCCTGCTTTTGTCACGGTTTGGAATTTGAATGCAACATATTATTAGTCAATAAATAAAATCATGGGGCTCAACAGATAAAGTAGGGACCCCTTTAATGAACTTTGTTAGGCCCATTAGTCAATCAAGTAACCAAAGAGCTTGGCTATGGTGGCTTCACGTGCGCCAATGTTAGCCGCTTACTTACTAAATAGCCAAAGAAGAAACCTTTCAGTGATTTACCTCTCTACCCTCTAATTTTTCTTTCTTTCTTATTATTTCTTCACTTTTTTAAGTTTCAACACTTATTAAATGTTGATTTTTAAAAAATGTTTTTTATTTTGATTCTTAGGATATAAATTTAGAGCGAAATTATAAAAATTACAGTTTATATATGCTAAATTATAAAAACAAAATATCTATTAATTCAATAATGATATTTTAAAATTAATCCACATAAATCAAATTTAAAACAGTATTTACTCTGCATAGACATTATTTTTTTTATTTTTTATGAAAAAAATTTAACTCTAACCTTCTCTCTAACAATTGATCCTCTTTGATTACCTACCCATACCCTTTTCTCATAATTACAACTTTATTTGTTGACAATAAAAGTTTGAGATAAAAGAAATGGAAAAACAAGTTGCCAATTAACTTTGCAACTAATAGAAATAATGCTAATATTTGACAAAAGTTATAAAGGAACCTTGCAACTTTTTTTGGAATATAAAGTCCACGAGTGGACAAAATGGGTTAATAGTTATATACTTATATTAAAGAAATCAAAACCAAGCTAAATCCAATTGTTTCAAAGCATACTTCTAGATTATAGGCTATTTGAATACTATTTTAAAAGCTAATTGTAAAACCCTTATTTTAATTTTTTAAAATTTATTGGGTTTTGATTTTTAATTTTGATTATGCAATTGGGTTTTAATTGAAAAAGTAAATTTTTTTATTCAAAAATTAAGCCATAAATTTTATTTATATTTTAATTGTTTTAGTTTAATTTTTGTTTTTTTAATCAAATGAGTCAAAATCAATTGAAAAAAAAATAAAAAAGGAGTAAAAAATTAAAAAAATATATGAGATTTTGCATAAAAAATCATGAATTCAATTCAACTATTGGATTTTATCTTAGATTTCAACTTTAATAGTTTAATAATTTTGAAAAGATTTGGGGCTCAATTTTTTGAAAAATGAAAGATTGCACAAAGAATAAAATTTGAAGAGAAATCATAAATTCGATTAAATTAATTTATTCTAAACGGAAAGGAATTCAATTCTTATATAAGGACCTTGAATTTAACATAAAAAAAGGACCTTACAGCAATTGATTTTAAAATCATATAGAGATTATTGAAAAAAGAAAAAATTTGAGTAAAGTTTTGAACCAACAAAGAAGAAACAATCAAATAAAAATTTGCAAGAAGACCCAATTGAAATTTTTGGAAGGAATGTTAAGATTTATAATAAGAAACATTAGTTTTTTAAATGTGAGAAATTATTGAAAACTGTGATCCATTGAGCTAATGCTTGCTTTCATTTTTTTTTTTTTTTGTGATTTTTGCATAACTTTTATAATATTTAATTGCTTACTTTTATTTTTATATTTATTACATAGTATTTATTTTTGCATGACTAATATTATATTTGCATGATAATTTATTTGCCTAATATTTTATTTACATGATTAATATATTTATGTGATTTATTAATATATTTGCATGACTATTAACATGTTTGCATGATTATTAATTTATTTGCATGATTATCAATTTATTTATTTGTGTGATTACATGATTATTATTATATATTTAATTGCATGTTTATTTGCATGATTGATATTATTATTTGTATTATTATATATTTAATTGCATGATTATTAATATTATTATTTGTATGATTATATATTTAATTGCATTCTAATTGCATGATTATTAATTTATTTATTTGTGTGATTGCATGATTGTATATTTAATTGCATGGTTTATATTGTTAATTGCATTATTATATATTTATTTGCATGATTTATATTTTTAATTGCATTATTAGATATTACATTGTTAATTATGCAATTATATATTTAATTGCATGTCTATTTGCATGATTATTAATTAATTTATTTGTGTGATTGCATGATTAATAATAAATCTATCTGCATGGTTATTTATTCATTATTATTATTGCAAGATTTTACAGTTATTACATTATATGATATTATATTAAATTTGAATGATATCTAATTGCATATTTTTATATTTATTATGTGCATAACTGCATAATTATATTACTAATATATTTGTGTGATTATATTTGATTTCACGATTATATATTTGCATGGTATTTTATATTGTTGCATGGCATTTTATATTATAATATATTTGCATGATATTATATATATTTATATGATTATTATTCTTGCATAATTATATATAATTACATGAATGATTTTTATGATATGATTGCATGATATAATTTTATAATATATTTGTATGATAATTTTTGCATGGTATGATTTAATATTTATTGCATGATTGCATAATTACTTGATTTTTATAAAATTTTTGTATCACCATATTTTGTAAATAAATAAAAAAAATGGAATTGATTTAGTTGCATAATAAAATCATCTTTGATAAGGCTTAGGTAAGGTAACACATAATTAATTTGGTACCAATTTTGGGCATAACGGGATGCTAATACCTTCCCTGCACATACCGACTCCTGAACCTTAGTTCTGATGATATAGACCAGAACCTATTCTTTTTAGAAATCCTTAGTGTATACCTAAGATAACCTTAAAAATGATATATTCACATAGGTGACTAATCACACCTAGGTAAAAAAATTAGTGACGATTTCATAATTTTTTGTGTCTAATGTGTATGTTTACCAACTTAGATGTTATGACGTTTGATGACTCCACTGGGGATATTAGAGAATCAACCAAGTCATGTATTATCTTAAACCTTACTTTGTTGGTTTTATTATGTAATTATTTGTGATTTTTATATTACTAACTTATTTGTTATTGTTTTCTTGTTTTGTAGATTTTAATTTTTTTATGTGCATTAATTTATTTGATTATTTGATATGTCTCTTTAAACACACCATATTTGCATTCATGCATAAACTTTATACCCAAGCTTGATCTTTTATTAGGAGGGAGCAAGTGCCTATACTCTTGTGAGGTGATAACCTCCGTGTGAGCTAGCAAAAACTCTCATTCAAATTGAACATTTTCCTTTTAAGCTTATAATGATGGGCAAGAATTAGAGTGCCTTACTAGTCTATAATGGACGATGATATAGGAAACAATTTGAGAGCTTTTAGATTGTCAAGTCTTTGAACCCAGCATATACATAAACCCTAAGAATCCAAATCTAGGTTAAAGCCCTATCCTCCTTTTATTAGAAAAAACCTAAATAAGATACATGATGAGACAGTTATTATTCTTGTAAATTTATGTTATTTTTTATATATATTTTTGCATACTAACCTTTTATATTGTTCATTGTATATATTATGCTATTCCTTGTATATGTTAACTAACATTTTTCAATTCTTTATTTTGCATACATGCATCATTAGATTTACATTACATTCATGAAATGCCTATCAAAGTTTCCTAAGCCTGATAATGAAGTCCAAGAAAGCTCAGCTAAAAGAAGGTGATTGTTTGCTAGTCAATGATGTAACAACTCTGTCTACCAAAATCCATCTCAACCTCAAACAAAATAATCTTAGCGATTTGGTTAATATTTGGAACCAATAGAGTATCACCACCAAAGAGACTTTCCAAAAGAAGTTTAAGAACCTTGCATTACTCATTTTCAGTCCCTATTGATAATCAGCTTATTAAGGCCATAGTTTAGTTTTGGGACCCTTCATATCACTGTTTTGTGTTCAATGAGGTTGGCATGGTGCCAACTATTGAAGAATATTCAACTCTCCTTCATTTGGATCTCCCTAATCCTGACAAGGTATATTGAAAAAATAAAAAGACTAGTTACCATAAAAAGCTTGCTAAATAATGGCCATAAATGTCCAAACTGTTGATAATTGGGTAAAAGAAAAAAGTGAAAATATTGGTATTCCTTGGTTTATTATTTGTGACTTTATATACAAATATTTTAGTACTGAAAGAAGAATGGATTTAATGGCATTGGCTTTATATGGGATGATGGTATATCCAAAAGTAATGGGTTTATATTGATGTTGTAGTGGTGAATTTCTTTAATCAACTTGGTTACCAAATCAATCTTATTCTTACAATTTTAGCTAAGACCATTAGATCTTTAGATCATTATCAATGGAATGGAGAAGGACATTTTACTAAATGTGCTCAATTATTTACTATTTAGATGAAAAGTCACATAAAAAATAATAGTGGTAAAGTTCACAAGCCCTATTTCATTACAAGCATTCCCATCAAAAAATTTTGTGAAAAAAAATGGCCTACACAAAAGTCCAAAGAAGCATGGATCTTATTTCTATGCAAACACACTAGCTAAGATATGATATGAAGAGCTTTTTGGATATCTTATGGACCAATGTTGTATAATAGTGAAGATAAGCTTTGAGTTTCTCTTTTAAACCTTTAGGATGTAATGAGTTATTCTTCCATCATGATGCAAAGACAATATGGCTATAAACAGTTTATCCCAACTACTTCCAAACTTAGTAAAATAGAATTCTCATATATTGAAATTGATGCCTCCATAAAGATAGCCAAAGCTCTATAAGCTTAGAATTTACCTCAATGAGAAGAAAGAAAGAGACATTCAAATGAGGTTACCCCTTAAGTACTTTGTGTGGCACATTAGGTGAGGTAAAGACATTTAAATCTCTGAAGAAACAACTTCAAATGGCCTAATGAAATCACCACATCTTAATCTTCTATTGGTAGTGAAAACCACTAAAAGAAAGCTCTAAGTTGAAAAAGATGAATTGGAGCTTAAAAATAATAGACTAAAAAAAATGTTGAGGAAAAAATGGATAAAAAGGTTCAAGCATTTAGATAAAAATAGATGAATGGAAAATCTTTTTTCTACTCTCAATATCACACAGTCATTTATCAATCGTGAGTTAGCCTAACTTTTGAAAGAAAATAGATAAATGCAAACAAAAATACAAGAAAAAGACAAAGCACGCATAAAAGCACAAAAGCACATCAAATGCTTAATGGGGTAATGGTCAAAATTGAAACACAAATAGGTGTTATGAATGAAAAATATAAACAAGCCAATGAAGCATATGTAAGAAAGCATAATCGATTAGAATGCCTATTTGACCAAATCACTATGGCTACCTATAAAGCCAATAACACAGTAAAAAAAGTTGAAGAATGGAAGACCAAGGTAACACTAATAGGGACACATGGCCAAGAACTGCTAGCTTTCTTTAATGAAGTGCAAGATCAATATTGACAAATTATGGATTTCTTTCCATAATAAACTTTAGACTTTTTTTAGATGTAATATTAGATTTGGTTAGAAATAACTTTTAATTAAACAAAGATTTTTTTTGTTAACAATTGTTATGTGGTAAATCCTCTTTATTACATTCATATATCCATGCATTTATACATAAACATCTATCTAAAGTGCATGATAATAAGTCATATTAATTTTTAAAAGTTGTGAAAAATCAAGATTCAATGATAGCTCAATCTTTAAATAATTTAAAGCACTACAACACTAGATATCAAGCAAGGATCATGGAAAAAAAATACTATTCACCTTCAAAGCTAGAAAAAACACAAGAAGAACTAAAAGGGTAGTTAGAAACTATTACTGAGTTGCTAAAGAACATTAACAAAGGAAAAAAGTGATGAAATAAGTGGTTATACAAAATAAGATTGATTTATTATATCCTCTTAGTTTTAGCCTATATTCAGCATATACATCTTAAGATATTCAACACCAAATATCATTCACTGTAAACTATCCCTATGTGTAGATTAACATGCCAATAACTATTGCTCCTACTCTCCTTACCCCTGTTTTTGACATCAAAATGCTTGATTCTATACAAGTTTTAAATCTTGATCATCTCAAAGAGTAAAAAAAGCTAAATATTAGCCTTGTTGAAATTAAAAAAAGTTCTGATACCAAAAAAATAGATATCATTAAAGAAAGGTCTAGAGCTATCAAAGAGATAGATTTTTATAAGTCAATGGATGCTACTAGATTATGCTTGGTTCCTAATGTCATGATTCCATCAAAGTTTAAAGTGCCTAAGTTCAAAAAATTTAATTGAACCAAATGCCCTATCACATATATTACGATGTATTATCGCAAGTAAAAAGTTACTAATTCATATTTTTCAAAACAATCTTATTGATTTAACTGTTAAGTGGTATATGTAACTGGATAGGTCTCGTATTCATGGATGGAGAGAATTTACAAGGGCTTTCATTGCATAATACAAACACATTATAGATCTGATATCAGATCGTATATCGCTACAAAGCATGCAAAATAAAGATACTAAAAGTTTTAAAGAATATGTCCAGAGATGAAGGAATATTGCTGTCCAAGTTCAATCACAACTCACGAAAAAAAAAGATCACAATCTTGTTTGTCATTACTTTCAAGGCTCTTTGTTATGAAAGAATGATTGAAAATGCCACTAAAAATTTCAATGATATGTTAATTTCTAGAGAGATCATAAAAAATATCATTAAGAATGAAAAGTTTAAAGATGGTAATATAAAAAAAGAGACTATGCTAAAAAAGAAAGAAAACGATGCTCAAGCATAATTCATGAAGGGCAGCAGGTTGGAAGCTTCACCTTAGAATCTCCTTATTTGATATACCAACCTTACTACCCAACCATCAACAATGTCTCTCTAAGTTTTTATGCTCATCAACCAATCATACAGTCACCTAACTCTAGACTAGTTGCTCAACCTAAAAATCTAGTAAAAAAAAAACCTCTTATAGATCCAATTTCTATGACATACACTAAGCTACTCTCTTAACTCATTGAGAACTATTTGGTTATATTAATTTATTCAAAACCTATGAAGCCTCCCTATCCCGAGTGGTATGATGTTAATACTACTAGTGACTATCATCTTAGAATTACTGATTATTCTATAAAAAATTACATAGCATTGAAGTATAAAATGCAAAGTTTGGTCAAAAGTAAACTAGTGAATTTTAATCAAAAAGTAAGGACATGTGTCATCAAAAACCTTTTGCTTAATCACATAGTGGTATAATTTTAAAAAAGTTTTTATAAATGTCTATCACCTTAGAAACTTTAAAAAATAATGCAACTTTGGAACATTTGAGTCTTTTATATCAGTCTTTTATTTATCTTTCATCATTTTAATAAAGTGACAAATGCATTTTCATTATAGTTTTTCATTTGTTCTATTTCTTTTATATACATGCCTTTCATATTTCACCTACTCCCATGTTCTAAATAATGAATATTCAGACAATTATGATAATAATTCATGATTCAATTTTGAAAACATCATTTGTTAGCCTTAAATTGATCTTTATTTTGAAATGACAAAACATTAAAGATAAAAAAACTTGATCAAAATTTTAAAAAAGGTTTATTTAGTACATGTTCTTAAGTTTTATATTTTGGTACTAAATAAATAATATGATTTTTAAAGTTTAAATAAACCTTTCTTGGTTTCATATTTCTCAAACAAAATCTATCTTTAAAGATTATTTATTTGAGCTTAAATAAAAGTTCAATTGTTGTTTTTAAAGTGAATTTATTTATTTTAGACTTAATACAAATTTGATAATATTGGTTCTGAGAAAACGATTAACTTAAGAAAGCTATTTTACAAGAATAAAATTTTCTAACATTGAATTTATTTTTTTTTGTATTAATTCACAAAGTTTTAATATTTGAATTTTACATGGTTGGAAAGCTCTTTGAGTATACTTTTTAATGGATCAAACAAAATCTAAATCTAAATTTTTTAAGAAAAGATTTTGAATTTCTACTAGACATTCTGCAGTTATCAGAAAAACTGTACAAGGGGTAACTTACTATAATTCGTACTCAATGACTTAGGGGTTAAATTTTATATGGATACCTTTAAGTCTAGTTTCTAAATCTTAAACGGTTTGTGATTTGAATTTATATAACTCAAGATATAATCAAATTAGTGAGTATAGTGCAAAACAAAAAACAACCACCCAGCCATTGACAGGATCGATCCCTTCATGGAAGGGATCAATCGGGTCATGTTTTTAAGCATAAAATGGCATAAAACTTGAACCAATCGATCCCCTCAAGAAAGGGATTGATCGAGTCTGGGCGGAATCACACCAACGACTATTTTTTTCATGCATTCAACAGCTACTTTCACTTCCTAAGCTTCCCCAACGGCTACTTCTTCAATTTTTTTTTTATAAATTGGGCACTCTAACATACCAAGAGGATTGATGAATCAAGAGAACAAGAGCCAACAAGCTATATTTTCATTCTCTATAAAAAAATCAAGAGTTTCTAGAGCTTTAAAGTCCATATCTTTGTATTTATTGTATCTAATTTTTATTTATTATTCATTCATCATTTTCTTGTACTTAAACTTAGCAAACATTTAGCCTTAGAGAGGTTGTTCTATTGTTTGCAAAATTACCTTTGATATACAAAGATGGAAGAGAACAAGAGATGAGGTGTCCTCTTGAGAGATTTATAGTGAGATTGGATAAAATACTACAAAAGGTAAAAATTTCTATCTTAAGCCTTAGAAAGAAAAAGATAGATTGTATTTTCAATTCAAGAATAGTGGATTGAAGTCTTGGTGTGGATAACTAAGAATAAATGACGTAGGTGCCTTGTGAAGAAGGACCAAACCTCTATAAATCATTGTGTTTGATTTCTCTATCCCTATCTCCTTACAATTTATTATTATTTGTATTTTATTTTAGTTCATTAATTGTTATTGTTTGCATTATATTTTTATCAAAAGTGCTTATTTTTTTAATTTTCATTCAACTATATTAAAATCATTATTTGAAAAGAATTTGGAGAAATCCAATTCACCCCCTCTTAGATCACCATCTCACTTAAAAAACTAACGATTGGTATCAAAGCTTTAGTCTTTTTTGTAGGTTTAACCATCTTGAGTAAGGATCCTATGACTCAATTTTGGTTTTAAGATGGTGAGAAAGTCCTCAAGGCTCATATGTTTGATAAATTTGCATTTTGTAAATGGAGAAAAAGGATGAGGTGTTCATTATGGCTCAAGATTTTGAAGCATGAAATGTGATGAAAAAAAGGGCTTAATACTCCTTCCAAAGATGTAAAATATATGAAGCAAATAATAGATGATACAAAGGTCAAATGCATTCTTTATAGAGCTTTAGATAATTACAACTTCAACTTGATTTCAAAATGTTCAACCTCAAATGAGATATGAAAAAAGTTGGATGAGCTACATGAAAGATAAATTTTCAACCAACATCTATCATGTCTCATGGCTATTAAGAAACCAAAGGTAACCTCTAACTTTTGTGATGCAAACCTTATACTTTTGATGAGTTACAAGATGCTTATAATGATTTAGTAATTGAGTTTGAAAATATGCATTTGAAACATAAGAAAATGATTTCAAAATTGAAAGTTGAAAATGATCTTTTGATGAATGCAAAAAATATTTTAGAAAAATAAATGAAAAGTTAAAAATAGATTTAAAAATCTCTCAAAGCATAAATGAATTTTTAGAAAAAAAATTGATTTGAAAAAGAAATTTGATTAATTAATTAATGAAAAACAAAAGCTTTTAAAGAGTTCATTAAGTACTAAAATGAATAAATGCAATTTTTATAATTTTCATGGTTATTTGATGAATTGATAAATGAAAAACAAAAGCTTTTAAAGAGTTCATTAAGTACTAATATGATTAAATATAATTTTTATAATTTTCATGGTTATACTATACATACTTGTCCTATTAGAAGAAAAGTCTCATTTAGACTTAGGCAAGTATGGGTTTCAAAAGGAACAAGAGACTTGATGACTAACTTCAAGGACTCAAAGCAATTTGGGTACCAAAAATCAAATGAAATTATCTTTTGTAGGTGTGTTAGAGCAAGAAGCTAACAATGTGAGATTGAAGATTGAATACCCTAGACACACAATGGAGATAGATAACCTTTAAACTTTTATTTGAAGAAAATTTAAATTTGGTTACCTATTTTTGATAAAATTTGAATGCTTGATTGATTATGCAAAATTTGGTTGCCTATTCTTTTTTGACATAAAATGCTTAATGGATATTGATATATACTTTATTGATATATATTGAATATACCAATTTTACTTAAGAAAATATAAGCTTGAATTGAACATGCATTTATTTTACATAAATATATTTGCTTAAATGATTTTAGCATAATGGAAATAATTTTGTGATTTTTATACATATTGATTTGTGATTATTGAATATGCCTATATGATCATATTGATTAAAATTACTCGATTTGTTCTTAATGCTTGGATAGTGTGAAATATTTTTTTAAAAAAACTTGATTGTTATATTTTAAATTGTTTTAACTCTTGATTTATGGTTTTAAAAATTGATGATCATATTGTGCTTAAATCATACATATTGATGTTTTATTATTCATCTCTTGACTTCTTATGAAATAATCTTGAAATATGATTTAATTTTTTATCCTTATTAATTTAAGATTTATTTCTTCTCTTATGTTGATGAATTGATAAACTTTATGTGCTGAAAAGATATATATTGATTCTTTGTTCATCTATGTTTTTGGTCAAAATATATACTCATATGATGATTGATTCAATTTGACTTTAATGCTTGTAGTTTAAAATGCTTGAATTATTTATTTCTTGATTGTGAAAAATATTTTGTGAAATATGCTTATTTTTATGCTTAAATATTTTATTAATTTTATGAAATATTTTGGATCTTGTGCTTAATTGATATATCTCTTTATTTGTGATTTTGAATATAATGAACTACTTGCTTGTAAATGATATGTGTTATTGGTTCATCTATTGTTCTTGTCAAGTGCGTGTATATATAATAAATGTGTTTTTTTTCTTCTTGACTTGACATGGTTACAACATGACTTAAGTAAACGAATTTCTTATGATGCTTATTTTTAGCTTAAGTCATTGTTGATTATGACCTATAATTGGTGTAGACATATTTATGCTTTCACGCTAAAATTTTCTTGAATATTTTTTTATGATAAATGTCTTCTTTGAGTTTAGTTTTTATATGGCCTAAAATTTATTTTGACATATTCTTTGGTGATTTCTTGAACATACATGAATATTGAATATGTCTATTTTGTGTTCATGAATGATCCAAAATTTTTTTTTGATTTTTGCACATTCATAAGAACTTTTGCTTTAGTACCATTCTTGTTTTATTTAATGTTTAAATTGATATATGGCCTCTAGCTTAAGTATATATCTCCCTTGCAATTGGCAACTTGAGCTTAGTGAATAAATTTTCTTTTGCCTATTATGACTTAGAATATAAAATTATTTTTTAACAATTAATATAATTTTTATCAATTAATTTTCTTGGTGCTTCTAATGAAAATCTTTTGTCAAAAAATTTTTTTAAGTCTATGTTAGGAGAACTTGAAATGATTATGAATGAACTTACAATTTTAGAATTTCAAATATAGCAAGCAACGTATGTCATCCTCATCAATCAAGCATAATTTTGCTCAAATAAAGTGGATTGGAGAATTCAAAGCCAAATGAGCACAACAACAAAGCTTGACATGGATGGAGGTAAATGTATCAACTTTATGATATGATGTATGAGTTTGAATACATATGCATGCTTGCTTTAATGTGTGCAAATATATGATTTTGTGGTTGAATATATGAACTCATTGCACAAATTAATCATCAAGCCACTTGGTAGATATTGTTCTAATATATATATATATATATATAAATTTAAGCTTGAATTGATTAACTCACATTCATTGATATTCATGCCTAGTTCTTAATTGTTTTGATGAGATTGATAGTTTTAATGCATGAATATTTGGTCAATGCATGAATCCTTGAACTTGGATATGAGTTACAGTGATTGATTTCTTTATACGTGTTCATTGACTGAGTCCATTAAAATAGCATATACCACATTATGTCTAAATATTTGTATCTTTATTGGTATATTTCTATATGCGATTTGAAATGTTTTTGCATATGCTTGTATGATTTTGATTGAAATATATATTTAGATACTTGCATATGTTTAGATTAAGTTCATTGCTATGCATTAAAATAATTTGAAATATATTTGAATAATTATACTTTTATTATTTCTTTGCTATAGCATATGTGTTCATCATGTTTGGAAATTGCTTGAATAATTTATGTTATAACATGATGATAATTGAACCTTATTGCTCATTAGTTTTTATGCTTTATTAAATCCATATGAGCTTTTAGGTTCTTGTTTAGATAGGATAGCTTATGAAAGATTACTATTACCATTTATCCATGTATTGAATGAATTTTTCATATGCTTAAAGTATGTATGTTCTACAAAAGTTGTTGAATAAAATTGCTAATAATTAGTAACAATTGGTATCAAAACTCTAAAGAATTTTTTTTTTTAACTTTCATAGATGCTTAGTTATGTGCCTATCCTTGATATAGCTTATACCTTTCATGCAAAATTGTGTGTGCCTTAAATTGATTAATCCTTATTTTAAAAAGAAGGAGAAATTTTAGAATACAATTTTGTTTGATTTGTTTTGTGATAACAATTGGTATACTTTATCATAACATATCTTTAACAATTGGTATCCATAACAATTGGTATGAGCTTGAATGCATGTGCTTGAATTTATGCTTAATTACTATTGATCTTTTAGGTTCTAAGCATATCTTATGATAGCATAATTTATGAGTAGATTGCATATCATTCATTATCCTTTGCTAATAAATTTCATGTATTACATTTGATGATTTGTGCTAAAATGCTAAATTTGGATACACTTATGCTTTTATGCTTGAATACATGTATGTGAACTTTATTGTGCATATTACACTCGATTACATGCATTCAAAATACTCTTGATATTATTGGTATCAAGCATTTTGTCCCATGCCTTGAATTGATCTCTCTTTCTTTTAAAATGACAAAAAGGGAAGAGAGTTTAAAGATATTTTGTCTTATTGCAATTGATATATAAGCTTAAACATTTGGTATAAAGAGTATAAACAAAAGGGAGGAGAAATGTTTTATGAATATATTTGTTAATGATGCCTCTTTGTGTTTATTTACTCATTAATATGTTCATGCCTTTTTGCTATTACAAAAAATGGGAGAAATATCATATGAACAAATTTGTTTATGCTTGACATGCATATGTTTGATTGTGCTTGTTCGATATATATGCTCTAACATATGTTTAGTGAGTTGTGTTAGATTAGGATGCATAAATTAAGAGGGAGTTTTGCCATGCATTGTTTAAGAGGGAGTTTTCCAAAATGTCTTTCAAAATCTTAAATGTTTCAAAGAAAGTTTTTTATCAAGCAAATTTATCTTTAAGTTTTGTCATATCAAAAGTGGGAGATTATTATCCTTGAATTGATCCTTATTTTAAAATAACAAAACATTAAAGATAAATAAACTTGATCAAAATTTTGAAAAAGGTTTATTTAGTACATGTTCTTAAGTTTTATATTTTGGTACTAAATAAATAATATGATTTTCAAAGTTTAAACAAACCTTTATTGGTTTCATATTTCTCAAACCAAATCTATCTTTAAAGATTATTTATTTAAGCTTAAATGAAAGTTCAATTGTTGTTTTTAAAGTGAATTTATTTATTTTGGACTTAATACAAATTTGATAATATTGGTTTTGAGAAAAAGATTAACTTAAGAAAGCTATTTTACAAGAACAAAGTTTTTCAACATTGAATTTCTTTTATTTTTCTATATTAATTCACAAAGTTTTAATATTTTAATTTTATATGGTTGAAAAGCTATTTGATTCTACTTCTAATGGATCAAACAAAATCAAAATCCAAATTTTCTAAGAAAAGATTTTAAATTTTTACTAGACACTCTACAGTTGTCAGAAAAATTACACAATAGGTAAATTTGAAAATTCACTATAATTCGTACTCAATGAATTAGGTGATAAATTTTATATGGATAGAAAGCCCTTTAAGTTTAGTTTCTAAACCTTAAATGATTTTGTGATTTGAATTTATATAACTGAAGATATGATCAAATTAGTGACTAGAGTGTAAAATAGGAGACAACCACCCAACCATTGATAGGATCGATCCCCTCATGGAAGGGATCAATTGGGTCATGTTTTTTAAGCATGAAATGACATAAAACTTGAACCAATTGATCCCCTCAAGGAAGGGATCGATCGGGTCTGGGCGAAATCACACCAATAGCTATATTTTTCATGCATTCAACGGCTACTTTCACTTCCTAAGCTTCCCCAACGGCTACTTCTTCAATTTTTCTATAAATTGAGCACTCAAACACACCAAGAGGATTGATGAATCAAGAGAGCAAGAGCCAACAAGCTATATGTTTATTCTCTAAAAAAAAATCAAGAGTTTTTAGAGCTTTAAAGTCCATATCTTTGTATTTATTGTATTCAATTTTTATTTGTTGTTCATTCATTATTTTCTTGTATTTAAACTTAGCAAACACTTAGCCTTAGAGAGGTTTTTCTATTATTTGTAAAATTACCTTTGATATACAATGATGGAAGAGAACAAGAGGTGAGTTATCCTTTTGAGAGCTTTATAGTGAGATTGGGTAAAATACATAAAAGTTAGAGGTTTCTAATCTTAAGCCTTAGAAAAAAAAGATAAGTTGTATTTTTAATTCAAGAATAGTGGATTGAAGCCTTGGTGTGGTTAACTAAGAAAAGAAGACATAGGTATCTTGTGAAGAAGGATCGAACATTTATAAATCATTGTATTTGATTTTTCTATCCCTATTTTCTTATAATTTATTATGGTTTATATTTGATTTTAGTTCATCAATTGTTATTGTTTGCATTATATTTTCATTAAAAGTGCTTATTATTTTAATTTTCATTCAACTATATTGAAATCATTGTTTGAAAAGAATTTAGAAAAATTCAATTCACCTCCCTCTTGGATCCTAAAAAGCTAACATCATTAATCTTGATGAAATTGATAAGTTGAGGCTCTTAATTTGTTAAGATCATTGAAGTAAAAGAGGACAGTTTTCATAAAATGAAACTAGCATGGGATTTAATCATTCATAGACAGAAGTGATGTAGTGTTTTTTTTTTTATGGTTCAATTACAAGTTTACCCTTAGTCAATAAATGTTCTTCATTTAAAGTATTTATATTTGAAATGAGAAATGATCATCTTTCTTCTATCCTTCACACAAAAGTAAAACTATCCATTTGTTATCACATTTGAGCCCATTACATTTTCTTTAAAGAAACCCTAACTAAAGATTACCCTCCATACTGGGGGTAAAGTTTGAAAAAGGCTTGATCACAAAAAAAAACAAAGAAAAAAGAAAGTAAAAGTCCATAATGACTTGAGAACAAAAGAAAAAAAAAAACCTTCTTTGGTGCTCAGATCTTTCCTAAAAAAGATGAAAAGTGCAAATCGAAAAAAATGTGAAGAAAAAAAGAAAAAAAAAGAATTGATGAAGAATGGGGTAAAAAACCAAGCTGCTCCATATAATAATAAATGATCCTTTAGTTTATAACCCTTAGAATTAATTTCGAGCCTACTTTATCTATTTTTTTTAAACCCTCTCACTCTAACTTACGTTACATCATTTAAAAGTTTATTTTGATCGAATGTGAATGCCCAAAGTAAAGAATCATGAATTGAACTAAAACAAACTTGTAATGAGAATATTGAAAAGTTTGATCGAAATATCATTGATGAATTAAGGGAAAAGAGAAAATAAGAAGGAAATGATGTGAAAGAGATGTGCAAAAAAAATGTAAAAATAAGCAAAAAAAAAAGAAGAAAAACTTAAACTGAAAATTCGAAAGGACAGTTTAAGTAATAAAAAGGAAACTTAAAAAAACAGCCTTGATGAGGTTCCCCAAGAAATAGGGATAATGTTTGAATTGATGAAAGATCAATAATATCAATGGAATAAGCTTTTGAAAAGAATTCAAAATTAATTTGTCTAGAATTGTTTGAATATTCATTATCTTAGATGTTGCATACCCTTCTCAACATTTTTCTTGATGATTCATCATGAAATGATTTCTTTGCCTATTTATTCTTTACTAGACTTGTTCTTATAATGAATACTCTTTCTTTGATTTTTTTTATTTTTCACCATTTATTCTTCTCATGATGAATTAAAGAAATATAATGGATTACATTTGGCATTGAATTGAAATGATGATGAATGAATAAATGACTATTATGAAAGATCTTGCATTATTTCAAAAAAAGTTGGAAGTGATTGAGGCATATTGAAAATGAAATGTGAAAAATGAATGAAGTTTAAAATGATGTTGATCCTTATGGCTTACAAATAAAAAAAAAATTCCAAATGTTAAGATCAAATGGTGAAGCTAATGAAGAAGAGTTTTAGATCATAAATCAGTTGGTACATTTGCTGGTCAATTCCAAAGAAGTTAAAAAAATATGATAAGAAGTTGAAAAGAAGACATGAAGAAGAGTCTTAAGATCCATTGAAAAAAGAAACTTTGGATTTAGATTATATAATAGATGAGACTACTTGATGATGCACAATAACTCTTGTTGAAAATCACAAATGTTGAAAAGTTAAAAAAAATGAGAAGAGAAATCAAGAGTATTAAGAACCCTTTGATTTACCACAATTGAAATGATAAATGAATTATATAGCATACATTGCATTCACCACATGCATTACATAAATGCATCATATTGAGAATATTGCACTCATTCATGGCATTCATCATGTATATTTGAAAAAGAAAAGAAAGTTTAAAGCTCAAAATTGGGTAGGAATTTTGCATTCATGCATTTTATTCACTGTATTCATTACATGTTGCATATATCATTGCATTTATTGCACTCATGCACTTCATGTTTGGAAAAGAAGGATTAACGTTTAAGTTGTGAAATTAGGATAAAATTTGAAAAAGCTTTGGCTCATGCATTCATTGTATGCATACATTATGTTCATTATATTCATCCCATGCATCATGTATATTTGAAAGGAAGAAAAATTAAAGTTTGTATCTTGAAATTGAATTTGAAAATTGTGAAAAATCTTTTTATTCATTGCATGCATTCATTGCATATGTTTGGTAAGCATAAAGGAAAAAGTATATGAGAAAATAATTTTCAAAAAAAACATTGGAAGGCAATCAATGATGATTAAGATGAAATGCAGAAACTTAATTTAAGGTAAGATTTTTTAAAGTTTCAATGCCTCTATTAGGGATGAGCTTTTTCGAAGGTAAGAATGATCTCATTTTATTTTTCAAAAGTTTCAAAACCTCGATTGTGAAGGAGCATTTTACTTTTTCAAAGTTTCAAAGCCTCAATTGTGAGGGAGCATTTCATTTTTTCAAAGTTTTAAAACCTCAGTTATGGGGGAGCATTTTATTTCGAAAAGTTTCAATGCCTCAGTTGTAGGGGAGCATTTTATTTTTTAAAAGTTCCAAAGCCTTAGTTGTGGAAGAGCATTTTATTTTCAAAAGTTTCAAAGCCTCAATTATGGGGGAACATTTTATTTTTCAAAGTTTCAAAGCCTCAGTTGTGAATGAGCATTTTATTTTCAAAAGTTTCAAAACCTCAGTTGTGGGGGAACATTTTATTTTTCAAAATTCCAAGGCCTCAGTTGTGGGGGATCATTTTATTTTTCAAAAGTTCCAAAGCCTCAATTATGGGGGAGCATTTTATTTTTCAAAAGTTCCAAAGCTTTAGTTGTAGGGGAGCATTTTATTTTCAAAAGTTCCTAAGCCTCAGTTGTGGATGAGCATTTTATTTTTCAAAAATTTCAAAGCCTCAGTTGTGGGAAAGCATTTTTCAAAAAAAAAAAAAAGTTTCAAACCTCTAAGGAGGAGCCTTTGCAATTTTCTTTTCTATTTTTCTTAATCCACACAAAATGGATGACTTTCATCTTTAAACAATTCCTGTTTCACAAAAAATGCACAAAGAATGGTAACTATAGACACCTTATTTTGTCCAGGGATTTTTTGAAATTCATTGGGTTTTGATTTTTTATATTTATTTTGATTGTGTATTTGGGTTTAATCGAAAAAGTGAATTTTGGACATAAAGATTAAGCCTTAAGTTTTATTTGTATTTTAATTTTTTAGTTTAACTTTTGCTTTTTTCAATCAAAAAGTCAAAGTCAATTAGTAGAAAAAATCAAAAAAGGAGTAAAAAATAAAAAAAAGAAAAATGTGGGATTTTGCATGAAAAATCTTGGATTTAATTCAACTATTGGATATCTCAAATTTCAACTTTAATGGTTAAATAATTTTGGAAAGACTTAGGGCTTAATATATTGAAAAAGGGAAGATTGCACAAAAAATAAAGTTTAGAGAGAAATCTTAGATTTGATTGAATTAATTTCTTCCAAATTGAAAGGAATTCAATCCCTATATAAGGATCTTGAATTTAAGATCAAAAGGGGAGGCCTCATAACAATTGATTTCAAGAACAAACAAAGGTTATTGAAAAGAGAAAATTTTTGGGTAAAGTTTTGAATCAACAAGAAAGAGCAACCAAACAAAAAATTTGAAAGAAGATCCAATTGGAGTTTTTGGGAGGAAAGTTAAAATTTACAGTAGGAAGCATCAATTTTTGAAAGGTGAAAAATTGTTGAAACCTGTGATCCATTGAGGTAATATTTGCTTTCATTTTTTTGTAATTTTTGCATAATTTTTATAATATTTAATTGCTTAATTTTATTTTTATATTTATTACATGGTATTTATTTTTGCATGAATTTGTATGACTAATATTATATTTGCATGATAATTTATTTACCTAATATTTTGTTTACATGATTAATATATTTGTGTGATTTATTAATATATTTGCATGACTATTAACATGTTTGCATGATTATTAATTTATTTGCATGATTATCAATTTATTTATTTGTGTGATTGCATGATTATTATTATTATATATTTCATTACATGTTTATTTGCATAATTATATATTTAATTGCATGTCTAATTGTATGATTATTAATTTATTTATTTGTTTGATTGCATGATTATATATTTAATTGCATATTTATTTGCATGGTTTATAGTGTTAATTGCACGATTATATATTTAATTGCATGATTTATATTGTTAATTGCATGATTATATATTTATTTGCATGTTTTACGTTGTTAATTGCATGATTAGATATTTAATTACATGTTTTACATTGTTAATTGTGTGATTATATATTTAATTGCATCTGTATTTGCATTATTATTAATTCATTTATTTGTATGATTGCATGATTAATAATATCTATATTTGCATGGTTATTTATTCATTATTATTATTGCATGATATGATATTATATTAATTTTGAATATATCTAATTGCATGTTTTTATATTTATTGTGTGCATAATTGCATGATTATATTACTAATATATTTGTGTGATTATATTTGATTTCATGATTATATATTTGCATGGTATTTTATATTGTTGAATGGCATTTTATATTATAATATATTTGCATAACATTATATATATTTATATAATTATTATTGCATAATTATGTATAATACATGAGTGATTTTTATGATATAATTGCATGATTTAATTTTATAATATATTTACATGATAATATTTGTATGATATAATTTAATAGTTATTACATTATTGCATAATTGCTTGATATTTTATAAAATTTTCGCATCACCACGTTTTGTAAATAAATAAAAAGATTGAAAATTGATTTAGTTGCATCATGAAATCATCTTTGATAAGTTTAAGTAAAGTAACACATAATTAATTTGATACCAATTTTTGGCGTAAAGGGGTGTTAATATATTTTCTGCATATAATCGACTCTCGAATCTTAATTTTGATGATGTAGACCAAAATTTATTCTTTTTAGAGATCTTTAGTTTTTATCTAGCATAACCTTAAAAATGATAGATTCACATATGTGATCAATCATATCTAAGTAAAAAAAAATTAGTGATAACTCATAATTTTTTGTATTTAATGGATATGTTTTACAACCTAGACGTTATGACACTAATTGTTGAGATCATATTGGATTAACCTTGTGTTTTAAAGTTTGAAGGTAAAATAAAGAGTTGGAATAATATGCTAGAGAAAATGCACAATGATTAACATAAACAATTTATTATATATGGAGTAAGGTCCATTTAAGTATACTAGTGTAAGTCCTACATTTTCTTTATCATTAAATCAAAATTAATTTTATAATTAATTTGAATTAAAATAATTTTTTTAAGAGTAATTTACTTTCACAATATCTAAATTTTAAGACGAATACATTTTTATCCCAAAACTTAAAAAAGTAACATACTGGATTACTATACTTGCTTGATACAGTTATAATAATAAATATTTACTAAAAATATTAATAATTTTGATAATTATATAAAAATAAAATTACTCTTTTCCTTTAATTTTGTTAATAAAATTTTTTTGGATACAATTTTAGAATAGAAAAATAAGTCTATATCTTGAAAATCAAGATTGCCAATATTTTTTCAAATTTATCTATCATTGGTTTAAAACATTCAATTAGACCGTATATCATCATAAAATATTTTATCATGTATTTGTCATTTATTTTTCAATATTTCATCATCATAAAATATTTCTCCAAAAGTTAGATTTTTTTTAGTTATAAAATATAAGTATAAAATTTTTAATAAAATATTATAAACTTCACATTATCACTTATTAATAAAAAATAATAAATTTAAATATTTAATTACAACTAAAAATTTTTATTAACTAGTATGTACTGATATCAAAACATAAATGGTACGCCCATCGATGTGATACTAATTACTTTTAATTGTCTTCGACTCCAAAATCATCTTTATTTATGTAAATTAAATTTATGTAAATTAAAAAAAAAAAAGTTTTGATTCTTTTGAATGGTTTTCCGAAAATTCGACTCACTTCCAACCGTTCTACCTTCTTTTATATGTGAAAGAAGAATCCATATTTATTGCTAGATAAAAAAAAAATTACATAGGTTAAATTGATAAAATAATCAACAAATGATTAGTTTAATCGGTTAAGATTCGTTATTTTCGATGAAGAGGTCTTAGATTCAAATTCTGCCGATGATCATTTGTTGGAGTCATCTCAAATACACGACTTACAATCACTCTGACCTGAAAGACTGAGCAGCATATCTAACCTTAAATTTTTTTTACAAAAAAAAAAAAAAACTTGATAAAATGGATATATGGTTATTTCCAATCATCTTAAAGGAATTTTATATTGATCTCATTTCTAGTATTTAATTCTCATATCTTTTAAAATATAATAAGTATAATAATTCTTCCCTTATTCTTAAAAAAAATCCTTCCCTTAAATATTTTCAGTAATTTTTTTGCCAAAAATAAATAGAAAATTTTTTAATTTTAATAAGACATCCACATTACATAAGTTAAATTGATAAAATAATCAATAAGTGATTGGTTTAATCGGTTAAGATTTGTCATTTTCGACGAAGAGATCTTAAATTCAAATTCTGTCGATGATTATTTGTTGGAATCATCTTAAATACATAACTTACAATCACTCTGACCTGAAAGATTGAACAGTCTATTTACCTTTGAATTTTTTTTACAAAAAAAAAATTGATAAAATGGATATATGGTTATTTCCAATCATCTTAAAGGAATTTTATATTGATCTCATTTCTAGTATTTAATTCTCATAGTTTTTAAAATATAATAATTATAATAATTCTTCCCTTATTCTTAAAAAAATCCTTCCCTTAAATATTTTCAGTAATTTTTTTGCCAAACAATAAATAGAAAATTTTTTAATTTTAATGAGACATCCACATTTCAACAACATAGATTTTTTTTCCCCAATATGAGGTCATTAAAAATTATTTTTAAAATAAGATACTTTTATTTTTATTCTTAATAAATTTTAAAAATTATATTTATTGAAAAAAATATGTGAATTTATTAATATGTCTTGTGATATTTAATTCAATAGGTACTTGTCGTTAGTAGTTTCATTAATAACCAATCAAAATATTATTCAAGTCAACGAATACATTGATATATTTAGAGGAGAAATTTTAATCGAATTAACTATTTGATTAATATTACCTAATCAATTTTATGCAAAGATTTAATTTTTATGAATTATATTAAAAATAAATCTCATTTGAATATAAAATTAATTGTTTAATTTGACTTTTTCTTAATCTGACTCTTCTTTTTATTTCCTATGTTTCATTTGATTTTATAATCTAGTAACTCCTAACCTTTATAAATACAAAGATCGAAAAAAATGATTCAAATAATTTTTTTTTTTTAATTTGTAACCTTCAAACGAGAATTTCAATTATATACCCATAGATTTAAAGATCGGTCGATCTCTTTTTATTTTTTTATTCACTTGTCTTTTAGTTAATTATTGTTGCACAGGTGTAAAGTATTCCTCAGTGCTTGTCAAAATCCGCCGGCGCTTATGCTATTAAAATACTAGCGTGAAATTGGAAATAGCACATGGCTTGAGCTTCAACCGCCGTTAATTATGAGCTCAACTGCAGGAAAAATGTGGCATAAAGTTAGGATTCGTGTAGGTCACGAAAATATGATACGATAATATTATATAAAAATAATATAATTTAAAATTTTAATAAAAATAATAAATAAATTTAATAAAATAAAAAATATATATTTTATAATTTTATTAAATTATAATATTTTATTTTCATATAAAATATTACATAAACATATAAATTATTATTATTTTACACAATTTAATACCAGACCTAGTTATAGCTGTTTAACTGATTCTAATTTTGCCCTCTTGTGAGATAATAAAATTGTAAATTATAAAAAAAAAAAATAGAGCAAAATGCAAATGCGTGTGTTCTGGATTTCGCCTTGAAATCGTGCGCGTCAAATTAATAATGATTCATCTCCGAAATATTTCAACATTTTGTTAGAAAAATCCCATTGCCTTCGCAATTTTCTATTTTCCCCCCCTCAACTTTTAAAAATACCATTTCTGCCTTGTGATTATGTAAATTAGATATTTTCGACATTTTCTTTTTTCATACACCAAGAGGCAATCCTCTTTCATCACATAAATTTGCTTTACCTATTTTATGATCTCAACTTGAAAACTTTAAAATGGAGTTTCAATTTTTAACCATTAGAACGTTTCTTTGAAGACATTTGCAACAATTTTTCATGTCCTATGATTTTCCAAGTTTCCAACAAACTTCAAAATAAACTTCTTGGCATCAAAATCTGAGTTTGATTCAAGTCATTAAAAGGTTTCCATGACTCAACATGTTTGGTTGCAAGTATATACATCACACGACGCAATATGTAAAAAAAAAAAAAAAATTGTAGAAATAATCATTGGTAAGGGGTTTTTAATTTTTATAGAAGATATCATTCTTCATATTATCAAAATTTTTAATATTTTTTTACAAAAAAATCACAATTTAAAAATAAAAAAATTATAGATATTAAAATTTAAAATTTGAAATTATTGAATATTATTATTTTCTAAAAATGACTGACAAAATTATTGAATAAAGTCTTGAATTCAATATAATTAACAATTTATTTGGATCACATAATGTACCATTATTTTTAGTTATAAAACAAATATCTAAACCCCTTTCATAGCTTCATTCATGCACTTCAAGCTCAAACATTTCATAGCCATCATCAATCAAACATGCTTAATGCGATATGCTTTTTTCTTTGTTTTTGTCCTTACATATCTTCGTGTTTAGCCAAAATACATGTCCCATCAATATCAAAAAGGACACAATAGCAAAATACTTCTTCTTATTCATTGCCATAGTTAAATTCTAGGAAACATCAAACCCATTTATATAAATTACAAATATTAAAATAAAATGTAATAAAAATCTATTTCATTGTCTGCTATTTCGTGTCCTCCACCGCTAAGCCCTTTACGATCAGTTTTTTCGGATCTCTCTCTCTTTCCTTCTTCCTTTTATTATTATTTTTTTCCTTTTCTCTATCCTTCACATTCCATCCAAGTTCCACCCATATATAAATGCAAACCCGGTAAACATCAGCTCAGATCCCACAGAAAAGAAAAGGAGAAATCTTTACACTGTTCTGATCAAATTCTCTGAACAAGATCTTTTCAGATCAAAGTTGGTATTTTTGAAGCTACCTGTTTCGTTTCACAATTGATCACTCTGTTTTTCAAGTCTTCATTTTCTTAAATTGATCATATCTGTTTCCACTGTTTTTTGGAGTGATCTTAATTTTTTTTTCCTTCTTTTTCGAGTATTGATAAGGTGGATATGTAATATCTTGATTGGGTTGCCTGAATTTTCTTTTTTTCTTTGTCTTTTAGGTGAGAAATGGCGCAGATATTGCTTCACGGGACTTTACATGCTACGATCTATGAAGCTAATCAGCTTCATAGCGGTGGAGGTGGTCACTTCTTCCGCAAGGTATAATTTTTTTTTAATGATAGATCAGGATTTTTTTTTTTTGACTTCTTTTCTGATATTATTGTTTTAGGTACTTATATTTTGGCATTTTTGGTTGACTAATGATTTCTTTTGGTTTTTTAATTGCAATCCATTTTGTGGGTTTTTTGGAATTAAACATAGAATTCAGTAGTGGGGCATTTTTTTTTAGTTACAAAAGATAAGATCTTGAAAACATAGTAGAGTTTTTTTTTCCTTTTCCTTTTGGATAATCTGAATTCTGAATTATTTTCAGAAGAGGGAGTATTAGATGAGATTTAGACGTTGTATTGTGGGACCTATGAGTGGGGCCTAGCGCATGCTCTGAAAATATTCCATTCAGTAATTCCAGCATTGAAGACTAATCGTAGTAAAAATGAGTGCGTTTGCAGATGGTTTCACTGTTGAACAGTGACACAACAGACCTTTTAAAATATAGGAGACAATTTGGGTGATTCTATAGAATGAAAATGCTTTTAGATTCTTGTAGCAAGCATTGCTTTCCAAGACTATTTAGTTTTTCAGGAACCAAGGATGCAGAAATATCTTTGTTTTTTTTTTTTTTTGTTGGATTGTTGTACTAGGATATCCATGAGGTCTTGATAGTTATATGGGGGAACATGTATGCATTTAGCATCTATATTTGCAGAACCGTTGTTAGTGCAAGTGGCAAAGGAAGGTGCGGGTGGAATTGTATATATGTTTGCTTGTCTATGCGTGTGTATGCATACTAATGGGATACTCTTGTGATCAAATTATATAAATTCATTTTCTTGATTTTGAAATATATCTGACATGTTTCTTGGAAGACATATGTGAGGGCTTATGAGATAAGTGAATATTTGTCTTTGAAAATGCATTTGGTACCTATTTTTGGTACTTTGGCCTTTGAAGCAAACATGTCATGGATAGCTTTTGACCTCTGAGCTGGTAGTAATTAGACACTGATCAGTACACTTAAAGACTTGGAATATTAAGACCTTACTTAACTTCCCCGTCTTTTTTGGAGTGGGAATCAGCATGATGAATAACCCATTTTACCTGTGTCATTAACATTGTTCTCTTATACCTGAATTGATGCTGGCAATATTTTTTACTATTTTGTATTATTTGAATATGATTTTCTATACCATTATTGTTATTCGCCTTAGATAAGCATATAGTTGACTATATTTCTTGAAGATTATAGGAAGATTTTTTTATCTTTTTATTAGAATTGTCTTTTGTTCATTCTTCCTGTAGAAACAGATTTTCTCCTTTTCTTTTGGCAACTCTTTATGTTAGGTCCATGTCTTGTTTACTTTTCCTTGTTCTGCAATATAAGCCTGTTTCACAATGTAAGGTTTCAAAGCTGAATTTTTGCATTCCTGACTTTAAGAGGGTGTCTTAATGATGACTTTTTCTGTTCTAACTTGCCTTCTCATTCTTTGAATTGTTAACACATATCACCTGTTTTCTATTCTTTAATTATCTTATGGATGAAATTATTCTTGCAGCTTATGGCAAATGTTGAAGAGACGATTGGTTTTGGAAAAGGAGTTTCCAAGATTTATGCAACTATCGATCTTGAAAAGGCTAGAGTTGGCAGAACTAGAATATTAGAAAAGGAAGTTTCCAACCCTAGGTGGTACGAGTCTTTTCACATTTACTGTGCCCATACAGCTTCCAATGTAATATTCACTGTCAAGGATGACAATCCAATTGGAGCCACTCTGATTGGAAGAGCTTATGTACCTGTTGAAGATCTCTTAACAGGAGAAGAAGTGGATAGGTGGGTTGAAATCCTGGATGAACACAAGAATCCCTTAGAAAGTGGTGCTAAAATCCATGTGAAGCTTCAATATTTTGATGTGACAAGGGACCGCAACTGGGATCGCGGTATCATAAGTCAGAAATTTCCTGGAGTTCCATATACATTTTATCCACAGAGACAAGGATGTAAAGTTTCTTTATACCAGGATGCTCATATCCCAGATGGATTTGTTCCTAAAATTCCCCTTGCTGGAGGCAAGTATTATGAGCCACATAGATGTTGGGAAGATATTTTTGATGCTATCACCAATGCTAAACACTTGATCTACATTACTGGTTGGTCTGTTTATACTGAGATCCCTTTGGTGAGAGACTCAAGAAGGCCAAAGCCAGGGGGAGACATCACTATTGGTGAACTGCTTAAAAAGAAAGCAAGTGAAGGTGTCAGGGTTAATATGCTTGTTTGGGATGACAGAACATCTGTTGGTTTGCTGAAGAAGGATGGGCTAATGGCCACCCATGATGAGGAAACTGAAAATTTCTTCAAGGAAACTGATGTGAACTGTGTCTTATGCCCTCGTAATCCAGATGATGGTGGAAGTTTTGTCCAGGATTTACAAATATCTACTATGTTCACTCACCACCAGAAGATTGTTGTGGTGGATGCTGCGATGCCTAATGGAGATACAGAGAGAAGAAGAATTGTGAGCTTTGTTGGAGGTATTGATCTTTGTGATGGGAGATATGACACACCTTTCCATTCCCTTTTCAGGACCTTGGACACAGCTCATCATGATGATTTCCATCAGCCAAACTTTACTGGTGCTTCAATCAGCAAAGGTGGCCCGAGGGAACCTTGGCATGATATCCACTCTCGACTTGAAGGGCCAATTGCTTGGGATGTCTTGTTCAATTTTGAGCAAAGATGGAGACGACAAGGTGGTAAAGATGTGCTTGTTCAGCTAAGGGAACTTGAAGATATCATCATTCCTCCATCTCCAGTTACGTTCCCTGATGACCATGAGACTTGGAATGTGCAGTTATTTAGATCAATTGATGGTGGGGCTGCTTTTGGTTTCCCTGAGACACCAGAGGATGCTGCCAGGGCTGGGCTTGTCAGCGGAAAGGATAATATCATTGACCGAAGTATTCAGGATGCCTATATTAATGCTATCCGACGAGCAAAGAATTATATCTATATTGAAAATCAGTATTTCCTTGGAAGCTGCTTTGGATGGAGTCCCGATGGCATTAAGCCTGAGGATATTAATGCTTTGCATCTGATTCCAAAAGAGCTTTCACTTAAGATTGTTAGCAAGATTGAGGCAGGAGAGAGGTTTACAGTTTATGTTGTCGTCCCTATGTGGCCAGAAGGAATCCCGGAGAGTGCATCAGTTCAGGCAATATTAGATTGGCAGAGAAGGACATTGGACATGATGTATAGAGATGTCATTCAGGCTCTCAGAGCAAAGGGTAGTGATGAGGATCCTCGAAACTATTTAACATTCTTCTGCCTTGGGAACCGGGAGGTGAAGAAGAGTGGAGAATATGAACCTTCTGAAAAACCGGAGCCTGATACAGATTATGCCAGAGCCCAGGAGGCACGTCGTTTCATGATATATGTTCATGCCAAAATGATGATTGGTAGGTGATGAAAACCTTAAACGCAATGCACACACCTCACGTATTACTGTTTATTAAATTTTAGTTTTGATTTTGGGGGGAATTTATATTTCTGGTACTAGATGATGTGGTAGGAGGTCCTTAACTGTTAAAACCACTAGTGGGAGAAAGAAACTGAAAGTTGAAACTTTTTTATGAAATTATACAAGCCTTCGCTGAATATATCCCTTACAGTTTTATTCATGACAAAAATTTCCTTTGAATTAGGTTGGCATAAGGAGCTATGATCATGTAACTTATAGAACATAACCATGCAGAAAATAATGAAGAAAAAAGGCTTTTTCATTTGAATCTCATTTGAGCACTAAGCTCCTTTCATTCTTTATTATGTTAGTCTTTATTTCCTGCATTTAACTTGTCTTTGTTTTCTGCAGTTGATGATGAATACATAATAATTGGATCAGCTAACATCAACCAACGATCAATGGATGGCGCTAGAGACACTGAGATAGCCATGGGAGCCTATCAACCATATCATTTATCAGTTAGGCAACCAGCACGAGGTCAGGTCCATGGATTCCGTTTGGCATTGTGGTATGAGCACCTTGGCATGCTTCATGACTCCTTCCTCTCTCCAGAGAGTGAGGAGTGTGTCAGGAAGGTGAACCAGGTTGCTGACAAATATTGGGATCTGTATTCAAGTGAGTCACTTGAACGAGACTTGCCTGGACACCTGCTCCACTATCCCATTGGCGTTTCTAGTGATGGAACAGTCACTGAACTGCCAGGCTTTGAGTTCTTCCCTGACACAAAGGCTCGTGTTCTTGGTGCCAAATCTGATTATCTCCCACCTATCCTCACTACGTAGGGATATTCCTCGTTCTCAAGTGATAATACCTTCTTACCTCATCTAGTTCTGTGGTACTAGCAATAAATCTTGTTTTGTGATTGTGTTGTAACCTGTTGAGCAGCAGCGTTGCTATTATTTCTCTGTCAGGGTGTTCATATCTGAATCTAAATAACTGCGATGCTATGGTGTGATTCTGATTCTGACTGGCATAAAACTTATAGCCTGTGTTTACCTGATCCTTGTATGTTTTCTGTGGTTATTGTTAATTATTAGTATCAGTTGTTTTCTACTGTGTGTGCGAAGAAGCAGTTCTATAGCAGTTTGTTTGAATTTCTCATCGGTGATTCTTGTGTTAGACTTTTCATTATCTGCTGAAAGTTTATGGTAATGGAGCTCAACTAGGTGGCTGGTAGTCAAGCAAAGATGATTATCATATTGAGAGTCCAAATAAACATGCTGTTTATTTTGTAGCTTACTCCTGCATTAGGAAACAAGTAACCGGTTTTCTGCTGCCGTTGCAAAACATGGCATTGAACCTTTCATTATAATAACAAAAAAAAAAGAGAAAGAATTCTAGTTTGAGATTGGGATGGTTCATCCTGTCCGTGCAATTTCCGTTTGACTGGATAACTCTGAGCATTCTTATGTGTTTCCCTCTCAAATCTTCTGGTTCTGTTATTTTCAATTGAAACTAGAAAAATTACCCGGTCACGAGGGGTTGTAAACTTTTTTTATTTTGATGAAATAATAAATTTTTTAATTTAATAATAAATTAAAAATTATTTTTTAGTATTTCGTGGGTTTTTTATTTTTAGAAAATATAATCTTTTATAAAAATTTTAAAAAAATTGATACTCTAATTGTGTAACTCAATTATAATTAGATAGATGTTGCCTTTTATTTTAAATAAGAGAGACTATTTTTAAAAATTATATAGATTAAATTCAAATCTAATAATACATACATGACAATCTAACTTATTGATATAATATTTATCTATTATCAAATTCAAACTCATTTGTACATGAAATCAAAGCTTACTAATATTATCACCCATTCAATTTAAATTTTTTAAAGAAAAAATCAATAATTTTATTATGTTAGAAAGGGTATTATAATAATTTTGATCAATAATAAATGGAAGGATATTATAGTAACTTTGATCATCTATGATATTGAAATATTTCAATAATTATAATAAAAAAAATATTATAGTAATTTTAATTAATTATAAGAGAGGTATTACAATAAATTTAAATACATACATTCAATTATCAAGCAATTAAAAAGATATTATAATTATTTCCAATGAAATTTTGGTTGATTCAGAAAACCAGGGCATCATATTAAATTTTTACATGTGTCAAGCAATAAGCAAATAATTGGAAGGGCATTTGTCATTTTCAAATGAGTTTATTTTCATTATATAGTTATAATTTTCAAATAAAATGACATATGTCTACTTCTTATGAACTAATTATAAGGATATTTTTATAATTATAATAAAGAGTATTATAATTATTTTGATCAATTATGATGAAAAAATATTTTTGTAATTATAATAAAAATATATTATAATAATTTTAATCAATCATGATAGCAAGTAATTTTTATAATTATAGTTGAAGGAATATTATAATAATTTTAGTTTAATATATGAGATATATTTTCGTAATTATGACATAATGATATTATAATAATTTTATATTTATAAAAGTGATATTTTTATCATTTAAGAATAAAGGATATTGTAGTAATTTGTCATTTAAGAAATGAGAAGTTATCGTAATTTACATTCAAATATTTTTGTCAATATGTGGGAGGGTATTATCATCTTTTTAGACACATGTCAAGCTATTAACCAAAAATTGAAAGGGTAAATTTGTCATTTCGATGGTAGGTTACTTTAAATAAAGGTGTAGATATGATTGAGTGACTAATTCTCTGATTTCATCCATAACTTTCCCAAGGTGACAAATATATATAATTCTTGTGATGCTCACAAGATAAAATATCTAGGCCTTCTGAAATCATTCGTAACAATTAGAAACGAATATTTTACAGGGATTGTTGAATTTACTGTTGTAATCCTTGGTCTAATGAAACAAAAATTTTTGTTCTTTCCCTTTTCATTTGAAAATTTTTTTTTCCCCATCATGATGAGTTATCAATCTAATCAACTAACTCAAGTTGTTCTTCAGAATTTAGTGTTGTTGAAATCAAATGTAAGATTTTGTCAGTTTCATGGGTTGGCATGGGCCTTCTGATTTGGATGGATCACTTCCCACCTGTCCATGAATTCAACAATAAAATCAAATTTCGTTGGAAAAAGTAATGACAATATAAAGAAGTTGATATAAATAAAAATTTTTGTTTTGAAGTTTTTAAATTCTACCAGTGTTAGATTGGTATTAAATGCTCATAAAAAAAATGTGACAATCGTTTAATTTTATTGGTAAAAATCATGAAAGCTGTTTTATCTTAAAATTGCATAAATAAATATTAATGTTTTAAAAAATACAATAGTTTATTTAAGGGTGATAATTATTTTGATCGAATTTTTTGATTAATTCGATTAATATTTAATATTATAAATTTTTTAAATTTGATTTAAGTTCAAATCGATTTCTCTTAAAAATCAAATTGATTCGAATCGAATTTCACTTGTTTTATTTGGTTTATTGATTTTAGAAATCAATTGTTATTATTATTTTTATATTATTTTAAATTCATTTTAATAGATTTAGATATAAAATAATTATTTTATTTTGTAAAAATTTAAAATATATAGATATAATAAAAATATATATAATTTGGTTGAATTTATATTTTTTGTTTTTTCATTTGTCAATTTTAAATTTGAATCGAATCAAATTAAAATATAAAAATTTAAAATTTAAATTAAATCAAATAAAAAAAATTTAAATATTATAATTTAAAATAGATTTTTTTTAAAATTTTTTCTCATCCCTAAAAATATTATGGAAGAGAATATTTTGTACTAGCCATTTTCATATCCTTAATAAAACAGGGACCAATCGAAAATTACTTGAAAATGATTATCTCCTGAAAACATTTTTTGTTCACAAACAGAAAATTTTGAGTCATAAACTTAAAGAACTTGAAAATCATTTTAATAATGATAAGTGTCTATTAGCCATTTGGCAAAATCACAGCTACATCATGAAAGGACAACTTTAGTAGCTTTTGATTGTTCACGTTTTTTGCATGAAAACAAAAACCAAATTGAAATTGGATTATTTGCACAAACTTGGAACACATGACCCAAACAAATTTCAATTTCATAAAAATATCATCAGGCGAATTACATAAATGAAAATAATTTATTGAAGAATGTATCTTAGAGCTTTAAAACTTAAAATTATTGCAATTTTAACTATTAAAATTGATAAAAAAAATTTAAAAATATAAAAATATTGATACTGTATTTATTTTATATGAAATATATATAAATTTTTAAATTACAATTAGTGTAAAAATCAAATATGAAATATATTTTTATTTTTATTTATTTTATTTATTTTTTAATAAAATTTTAAATTATATTATTTTTATATTTATCATTATATCTTATTTAAAATCATTGACATACCTTAAAATTGACTGCAAATAAGTTAAAGGACAAAGATTGTTGGATTCCAAAGAAACGAAGGTTTCTACAGCCGGACACGTGTACAGTGTCAAAATCATGTATGTAAGGGTCCGGATTTCACATGATTGATGTTGGACACGTGGTGCTCAAATGTTATTTGGCGGTGGCCATCTTCTATCCGTACACGTGTAACATCTTTGACTTTTCTTGATATGAGATTTTATCCACTACAGCTTTTTTTTTTTTTTTGGCAAGTTTGGTGACCGGTGAGTTATAAAAAAAATAATACGCTTTACCCTTTCCCATTCTCTACAATGTTCAATGTTGGTTGGTTCATGTAATTTCATTAATGTAATTTCTTTTTTTAATTTGAGAATGAAATGCTTATCCCTAACATTGAGTTATTTGATTGATTTAAAAACTTTAGTAATCATGGTCATAATATATATATGTTTTTGATGGCTTTAAAGTAAAGCTTATAAAATAAAAATTTTTAATCACTTAAAATATACTTAATTTTATATTCACCTTTCTCTATATCCTAATAACAATTTCCTTTTAAAAATTTGTATGCATATATAAATTGTTTATTAGGCTTAAAACACTCAATTATAAGGGTGACAAAAATAAAAAAATTAATTCAATATTGTAATATTGTTTTAATTTAAATCAATTTTTTCTTATTTGATTTAAATTAAATTTGAATATTAAATACATATATTATATTCGTATTAAATTTTAAAATGACAAAAAACAAACAGAACCAATTTGTATACCTTCATTAATTTATATATATTTCAAATTTTTATAAAATAAAATAATTATTTCACATCTAAAACTATTTAAATATATTAAAAATTATATTAAAATAAAAAATAAAAAATTAATGAATTAAGTTAAATCAATAAAATTCAATTCAAAACAAATCATATAAAAATTTGAATCCAATTCAAATTAATTTTTAAAAAACTTATAATTTTATACATTATTTAAAAAATCAAATTGAATTGAATTCAATTTAAATTATTTTCATTCTTACTCAATTATTACATTTGATTCATATTGATAAGATTGTACCATGACTTGTGTAGAAAAAAAATTTTAATTAATGATAGTACATAAAAAAAAAAAAAGCAAGCTTTATGGAAAAGGGTAACCCTAGTAGCTAAAACTGTGAGTCTGTGATCAAATCAGTATCATCAAAGCATAATAGATATAACCAACCCATTTTGTTAGTAAAAAGAAGTTTCATTTTTTATTGTCAAATCAAGGTTTGATTTTTGTGAGGAATAATAAATACATAAGATCAATATAAAGAAATGTGCACTTCGAGAGTTGAATTTTGAATGATTAATTTAAAAAACATATGAATTTGGGGTCGCATATATATATATATATATATATATATTTTAATTTGGGATCAAATTTGTCAACCCAAAAATCAAAGTAAACAAAAAAGAACAAAGTAAAACCTAAATAGTATAACTATATATATACAGTTTAGGAGTAGAAGTCAATTCTATAATACTATCTTTTCTAGGATATTTTATATATCATCCATAAGAATGTGAAATCAAATTTGTCTTTCACAAATTGTGGGAGTTAAATTAATAAAAAATTATAAAGTAATAATATTTGATCCAAAGAAAATAATTACTTGTAATTAGTAAAACCTAAGAATAATCTTAATTTTTTCTTTTTAAATGCTTAATGCATACACAATATACAAATCATAATTATATAGAGAAAATCCCAACCCAATTCAAAGTATAAAAAAAAAAAGTTAAATAAAAATTTATTAAATTCAAAATTTAATCTAATTTATTCAATTATCTTTAAAAATAATATTCAATAGATTTGTATTCAAAACTTAACACCTATTCCTTGGTAAATAAAATAAAACAAAAACATCGGAATGATATAGGCTTAAACCTGACACCATTAGACCTCCGAATTTCTGTCCCGTGTCCAACAATGGATCCACACCCACAAATCTTCACTACTTTCCACACCTAATACACATTCCCAATATTTTTTTGTTAAAGAAAAAAATAAAAAACTTTTGACCCTTAACTTGTTCTAGAAGTCCATAAAGCCTGTTGACCCATGACCTCTTCCAAATGTTCCTTCCTCCTATCTTTCCTTTCCTTTCCTTTCCTTTCACTTTGCCTTGTCCGTGTGGTGCACTGATTTTACAAAATACCGAATCCCAAACCAAACCAGAGAACTCCAGATTCTCACGCCTATTTCTTTCTTTCTTTCTTTCTTTCTTTCAATTTCAACTTTTTTTTTTAAATTTTATTTTAATCTATATTTTAATCTATATATTCACACCTACGTACCCCTATTATTTCCTACCCCTCTTTTGTACCTATTTGTACAAAGACAACAGGCTAGTTTTAACTCCCATCTTTCTTCGGTTGTGTCTTTACAGTTTCCTGTCAGGTCCTGCTACTATGACGTCTGGAATATGTTCACAGGGTTTGGTCTTAGCTACAGCCATGGTTGTTTCCAGCACTTTGATTTTCCTTACTTTTTCCAGGCAAAAAGCTTTGCCTCCTCCTAAACAAACCCTTCGTTCTTGCTTGTCTTCAGGTATGAACCGATGGGGTTCTTTTTTTTTTCTTCATAAATTATGATTTTTTTGGTTGAATTTTTTTGTTTATTTTTGTAGAGGGAAAGAAAAGGGATAAAAAGAAGAAGAAAGTGAAGTTTGCTGAGAATGTGAAGGAAACAAGCGGCAATGGAGAAGAGTATAGAAAAGAGCAACAGAAGAAGTTAATTGCGGCAACAGTAACAGCAGGAACATCAACAAAAGTTGATAGATTTTGCAGAAATGAAATGCCGGCAAATAGGGTTGCTTTGTACAATGGAATTCTCAGGGACCGTGTTCATAGAACGGAGTGTTCATATTGATTACTGCGCTGTCAAGTCCAAGCTTGATTCCCTCTTATCTTTGTTTTTTCACTCACTTTTCCTTTTACCTTTTGCAGACACTGAAATTGTGGGCTTTTGTTTTTCTTTTACCCCTTTGTTTAAATTGTAAATAATAAAAATTTGTCCAAATTATGGGTCTTTAGTGAGAATTTTAGGCAAAGGTTGTAAATTTCAGCCTTCTGATTTTAGCTTTTCTTCATTATTACATTGCTATGTTCTTGACAAGAAAATTTGCGATTGAAATCAGAAATTTCTGGGAAGGGGTCCAATAACATGGTCATATTCGCTTTTAATTCAATTTGGCTGAAATGAAAAAATCGTCAAACTTTATGCTGCAGCTGGTTACGGTCAAAAAATTTTGTGATTTTAATATATGGGTGCGGTGACGGCTTAAGATCTCAAAGAAATCTTCTTCTCAATTCCATTAACAATTAGATTATTTTTATTAAGATAATTTTAAATATGATATATGATATGAAAGTAATATTTTTAAAAATATTTAAATTATTAATATAAAATTTGATATTTAATGAAATTACTGATGAACAATTCAATTACAAATTGGCATAACAAATCTTGTGGGGTACCTAAGTTACTTAGACGACTCATTTCAACCCACAAGATTTTATTGATTTTATCAACAATCACATGATGGGTGTTTTACTTAGGAGGTTGTGGACCAAGCAAAAAAAAAAAAAAAATGGACCACATTAAACATCTACTTGTATTTAGTATGGTACTATAATTTTTGGTAATTTGGCAAAGGTTGACTGCCATTTCGCCTGCCTGGAGGCTTGAGCCAGGGAGGAAATTCTTCAATTTCTTTCAATTATTGATAGTTGTATCATAGAAGAAATCAAATAAGCCCAACTAATTTGACCAACTGGTCCATACTACCATTTCCTTTTAATTTTCTATTTTTTTGGGTCTTTTATTGATTATTGACTTTAGAGTTTTGCCAACTAATAGTATAAAGACATTCTTTAAAATTAATTATTAAGATATTATTTATAGTAATATTTTATATTGAATACAATAATTTATAGTTAACATATATTTTCAATGGACTGGAAAAAAATTATTGTAAAAAGTTTTCCTCATAAAATTCTTAATTTTATCAAAATTAATTATTTAAGATGGGAAAATTAATTTAATGGTGGACAAGTGGTTGGCCTGGGTCCATTCAAACATTATGGTCATGAATTTATTATTTTTATGAATTATGGTCATCTATTTAATAGCTAAACAATTGGATCTTAACCCTTTTCTATTTGTATTGCTTAAAGTTAACAACTTAATTCGTCTTCGATAAATTTTAATTCAAATTGATTCATAAGATTAATTTTTTATATCAAATTTAAGATTGAGTCGAGTTGGATAATATTAAAAAAAAAATAGATTGGGGTTCAATATATATATAAGTTATTTTTAATTAATTATTTAATTATATATATAATTTTATATTTATATTAAAAAAATATTTTATTAATTTTATGTTGGATCGAGTCGAATATGATTTATATAATATTGGATCGGATTGGATTCGAATATGAAAAAATAAAAAAAAAATTGAGTTTAGTCAGGTTCAAATTTTATAAATATAAAGTCGAGTTAAATTAGGGATGAACAAAAATTCATCTTGTCCCGACCCATTATCATCTCTAGTATTGACAAATTCACTTAACTAATTACAAATTTATATGAAATAAAAATTATTAAATTCAATTGATTTATATAATTATTTTTAATAAATAATATTTATTAAATTTAAAATTAAATCTTAATACTTATAATTTTTATCATTAAATTAGGTTCTCATTTATTTAAAAAAAAAAACTTATATAATATGAACAAATACATTATTTATATAAGTGTCAACTTTAAATTGATAACCAACCATAAATCATTAGTATTAGCCATTAGCTACTTCACCCTTTTTTTATGCAAATATTATATTGCAAGTCGGTGTCTATTATGCATTCCACTTCTTTATATGCATATATGTTGCATGTTTGGAATTTAATATGAGCAAATATATATATATATATATATATATTGTTTTTCTAGTTTTTAATAACTGTAATATAGTTTATGTTGACTTGATCACCTACTTTGGTCTTAAAACTTTACCTCGAAACTTGGGTGATTGTTCTGAGAATATTACATGCTTTGAATTTTGGATTTGGGTATATGCAAGCATGCAAATGTTGAAAATTCTTTATTCTCCTTCTTTAGAAACTCTTTCTTGAAATAATGCCTCTACAAAAATGTTGGGTGCATTTCATCTGCCTTTATTTAATGTTAGTTAAAATCGCAATAGGTGTATTTTTAAATATCTGATTATGATTTTGCTGGTATTTTTATTTAGTACAATTGATTTTTATGCATTTAAAAGTTTGAAATTAATTTATATTTGGTTAAAAAAATGATAAACAAGTTGAAGATTTCATCAAGTAAAATAAAATTTTATTTGCTAACAATCATGCGATGTATTGATAAAATGTTGAATTTTTACTTTTAAGTTTAGTTCATAAAATAAATAGAAAAGTAATAAATGGTTATTTTGGTGGAAGAGTGAAAGATAGTTATCTTGTTGGAAAATAATAGAAAAAGAATAACTGTTTTATAATTTGGTTGTTGAAATTGAACGGTATAGGAATATTATTTCGATGATTAAAATTAAAAATAGAATACATAAAGAATAAATAAAAAAAGCACCATTTTCTTTTATAATAAAAAATTAATATTTTTAAATAAATGTAATTTTATTTTTGAATAAAGATAAATATAATTTTTATTTATTGATCAATAAATTTATTTAATTTTTATAATCTTTCATTTTATGAAGTTTTTTTTTTTTTCCCTTTTCTTATGTTTTTCCTCTCCCCAAACTTGATTATCAGCTACAGATAAACCCCTCTCCAACAACCAGATTTGACCAACATTGTGACAATCCGGCCTTTTGCTAACAATCGACTATCGTCGCCATGAGAAGACCACTGCCATGGTCAGATTTGCTTGATAGAATATCTTGTTCATGCAAACAACGGTCAAATGTGGTTATCAGTGCTCCAAGAAGGCTACTACATTGATGGTTGGTTGCAGTTTTCGTTGATGTTTGGGCACCGGATTGGTGTGGAAAATATATTCCAATGTCTGTCTCTCTCTTGATGCTTGTGTATTTGTCAAAATTTTAAAAAGTAATAACAATGATCTTATTCCTGAACTAGAAGAGACTAATCCAATCACTGGAATGGCTATTCCGGATCCAAAGGGAATACGAATTGAATGGTTATTCCATGAAATATTGAAATAGCGGCGGAATGAATCCAATCAAAGGTAATGTTAGTTCTAACGACATAATTCAATCCTTAACAATTTTAAATAAAAAATAATAATATATATATTTTTGTCTCCGTGCAAGTCAAGAGTTGGTATTAATAATTCTTAAAAGGCAGTAATTTGATTTAATTGTAAATATATTTTTAAAAATTATGTAAATAAAAAAAAAAAATAACAGTCCATTTTAATCTTTTTAATTTTAAAAAGAGCCACCAAAATAAAAATACACATATTTATATTCTATTTATTCACTTATTGGACACAAAGTTGGTGCTGGATAACCAAGAAGGAACACCTCAGGGAAGATGAAGCTAAGAACTCTCTAATCTATAGCATTTTTCTCAACTTTTTCTTTTTTCTTTTCGTCTTTTTTTCTTCTTCCTTCAATTAGCTAAAATTACTAAAAAAGAAGATTGAGAAGAAGAGGAAAAAATTTAAAATAAAAAGAGAAAATAAAAGACTCCAAAAGGCCAAAACCGCATCTGAAAGACATAATCGGGGAAGGGGCAATTTTCAAGATTTGATTTCAGGGAAGGGAAAGGTATAGACACCAAATAAAACAAAGGAAACCCAATTTGATAGGTAAATTTGTTTTCTTTTTCCCAGAATAATTAATCGATTTTTGTTGCTATGTCTGTATTGGATTTTTGTTTCATTCTCGTAAATTCCATCACTGTTTTTTGGTTCATCGAGGGTTATCTTGATCTTTCATTTCAGGAAATCAGATTCCCATTGATTTGCAGATCTGTTTTAGCTTCTGGTCGTTCTTGTTTTGTATATATGGGGTAAGTTTTCTGGGTTTTTTTTTCTCTTACGATTTTGTTATTTCATGGGGCTTTTCATTGTCAAGTTTGAATTATTTATTTATTTTTATTTTGCTGGTTGGATATATTTGTATATTGCAATCCTCTTTGGTTGGTTTAATGTGGGTTTTGAGTAAATGGAACACTTATTTTTATAAGTTGCCTGGACAATAGAGGAAAAGAATTGTATATTCCACATTTTAAGTCTTTGAGTTTAACATTCACTTGTGAACATTTACGTGAAAAGAACTGAAACCCAATTTGAATATTTGTTTTCATCCTGCCTCTTTTTTTATTCTTAAGGAATTGGCATGCTCAGCTTGGTTCTTTAATAATATGATTTTGTAGGATTTACTATGTTGATTGTTAATTTGTGTCGTATCTAGTGTCTTTGCAACCACTATGGTTGTGTTTGGGAAAGGAAAACCAAAAGTTGATTTAGGTTTTGATGGATTTAAGTTTTCTCACCTTCCAAATAATCATGATTACGAGTTACTGGTTTTGGTATGTTTGATATAGTCATGGAGTTTTATGTGCTGCTTATTAGTGTTAGTAATTGTGGATTTTTCTGATGTTGTCTAGGGGTTCTGCTGTAATAGATAACTTTTTGTATTAAGTTATCATCGTTGATTTTTATTAAGATTGATAATATATGGCCTACCAATGTTTCATTTTCTAATTTGTTATATGTGTTGAGCCCATTATTGAGGGATATTTTTCTTAGTATTCCAGCCACAATGCTGGGCGTTATTGTTCAAGGTCAATGCATGGTTTCAGTCATAGATTTGATTGGTTGAGTTTTCAGATAAAATTGCCAGAACAGTCCCTTGAAGGGAAGCTTACTTCTTTAGAGGGGCCTTTCTGTAGGTTTTATACAGAATTAGCTTTATTCCAACAAGTTGAAGCTTGGGTTCAAGTTTAAGAATGTTGCATTTTTATGAATAGTTCTGCTTAGTAATAGGCTGTAATAGATGAACCTAATAGGTATATCAGAAGTACTGTATCTTGATGTATGCTTTTTGTTGGTAATATGGCTCTGCTGGATGAGACTAAAATTAGCACATGCTTGAGTTCTATAGGCAAACATTAGAACAAAAGGTTTTCGATTAAGTAGGTCTGAGATAGAGTACATGGAATGTGAGTTCAGAAAAGAAGGAATGTTAATGGAGCAACAATAAAAAATGGAGAACAAATCCTATTGCAAATTGAACAGATTCTGTAGTTTTGCTCAATCATGTAGAATGAGGTGGCACTGATGGAAATGTTACTCACAGGAGCCACAAGTAAAGTGGCTAAAATGGAGAAGCGCTTTAGAAGTTGTGTGGGCAAAGTACCTCTTAAGCTCAAGTGAAATTTCTAGAGGACAGCTTGAAAACCAGTGTTGCTTTATGATAGCTAATGTTGGGTTTTTAAGTATCAAAGTAAACAAAAAATTAGTGTGTCTGAAATGAGGATACTCCAAATGGACATATGGATATGCAAACAGTTAGGACTAGAAGATGGCTGCAGTTAAGAAATGGGGTTGCTAGTGCCAATTGAAGATAAAATGAGACATATGTTTAAACTGGTTTGGACATGTGAGAAAAAGGCTTGTCAATGCTTTTTGTTAGATTCTGTGATTTAATGGAGAATGCTTGTACTAAAAAAGGGGAGACAGAAACCAAAGAAGACATGGGAGGAAATTATCGGAAAGTACTTTGCTGTGAATGATTTTACTTAGGATATGGTCCCGAATAGAATACAATGGCGAAATTTAGCTTACTGGATGCTGTGGGAAAAGGCTTTGTTGTTGTTATTGTACTATGTACTTTTGGCTATTTTGGGTGGTGGCTTGTTTCCTATGCCCTCTTAGCAAGTTATGTTATTTTGAAACTGACGTCTTCTTGTGCTGTTTATTATACTTTACATAACTTTCTTGTGGCCTTCTGAATTTATGTAATTATCATTTGTATCTTCCTGATGAACTTATAATCAGGGTATTAAGCCCAGCTTTAATAGTTTTTGGTGGCTGGTACTAATCATTTATACGATCATGTGTGATTTGTAACAGAGCAGTGGTTTTCTAGGATGCTATAAGAGGCCCACTTTCAATCACTCGGTGAATGAATCATCAAAAGGATTAAAAGTTCAAGAACAGAGAGTGAGGAAAAACAATATATCAGAAGATTTCTGGACCACTAGCACTTGTGATATGGATAACAGTGCAATGCTGTCACAGGGAAGCATCTCATCAATCAGTACAAGCAACCAGACACTTGATCTCCATGGCAGTGCTGCAAATGCTAATGCCCACTCGGAATTTGTAAATCATGGCAAGTTCTCATTTCTTAAACTACTTTGGTTGGATTAGACAGCTCTATGAACACTTAAACTTCATTAGGATTACCTTCCTATTTGGATAGTCCTGTTTGGACCCCCTCTGGCACTAAAACAAAATGAGACTGTATTTGAACCATCTTATAACTGCTCTTGGTTGCAGGCCTTCTTCTCTGGAATCAGACTAGGCAGCGCTGGGTAGGAAAAAAGAAATCTGAAAATCAGCCGCAACGGGTTCAAGAACCCAAACTAAAGTGAGTTCTTCTCAGAATATATTTAATTAGTGTTTCTATTATTCTCATGACTTTAAGATCTCAAGTACTATTCTTCCTATGAACTCTCATCCACTTGGAAAATGATCTTTGTCCAGATTTGTGTAGTTGCAGTTTAGAAAAAAAAATATATTGGGTGTTAAAATTTTTTATTTTTATTTTTTTATATATATTGTTTACATTCTAGAATGCCTCTAAGCGAGCATTTTGTTTGGAATTACAAGACATGAATCAATTTCCACTTAGCTAAGTTCAAGTGGTGACCTTTGTTTTATCATCATTTTTCATTTCTTTTAAGAGAATAAATCCTTATTTCTACAAATTCAATTTTCAGCTTCGAATCTTGTGGGGAAGGGAGCAGATTTAATTGTTCCTACTTTTTGGCAGGCTTTAACATGGAAAGGTTGATTTGTGCTACTAAACTTTAAAATTTGTTTAAAGAATAAATACAATAATGACAATAACCTTTCCTATGTGCTATTGACTGTATGAATCATATCTTTTCACAGTGCTTTACTATCATATCCTCTATTAGCTATGTAAAAGTAAGGTTCGTTTTTATGGTTACTATCTATGACTTCTTTGGTCTTTCACTTCACCCATTGACATTGACTTTCTCCATTAAGTCACATCTTTCTTCTTTGCGAATATTGATATTTAGTTTCCCAGCATTCATTGCTGTAGCTCGTAAGATTTGAAGATTAAAAAGAATCATATCTTTCCACTGTGCTTTATTAACTACCATATCCTGTATTGGCTCAGTAGAGTAAGGTTCATTTTTAAGGTTACTGTCTATGACTTCTTTGGTCTTTCATTCCACCTGTTGACATTGGCTTTCTATGTTAAGTCACATCTTTCTTCTATGGCTATGTTGACATTTGGTTTCCCAGCATTCATTGCAGTAGCTCATAAGATTTTAAGATTAAAAAGAAGCAAAAGGGAAAAGGTTAATGTTTGTATGTTCACAAACACGAGTGATACCTGCAATAATGCTTAGTACTTGCATAATTTTTCGGGTACCTTGAGAGTTGTATCAAGTATCCTGATTTTAGCAAATAGAACCTGTATTTTAGGTAGTAAACTTCGAAATGGAATTTTGGGTGTGCTGAGGTAAACCATTTCTGGGACATAACCCCTTGATCATTTATGAACTTTTTCCTTTATCTTGTCAGCACTCATTGTTTGTGCCTGGTTAAACAATTCTGGCTTTGCAGTTGGAATGCAACTTACGAAAGTTTACTTGGAAGCAACAAGCCGTTCCCTCAGCCTATTCCTCTTGCTGTAAGTCCCAGTGCCAGCATGCTCATAGAATCATAAACTGCCTGCTTACCCGATTTGTGTTGTCATGAAATTTGACAGGAAATGATAGATTTTCTTGTGGACGTCTGGGAGGAGGAAGGATTATATGATTGATCAACAGTATAACAAGTTCTTTTGAAAGATGGTTAGATATTAATATTGATCTTATTGTTGTAACATTTTAATTGCTCCAATAGGGAAAAGGCATTAGAGCGTAGTCTGGCTTGTGTGTCAACTGTAACAATTTCAGGGTCTTGCCTGTCTGCCTGTGGCTTCCTATTTTCTATTTTGTCATTTTTCTCCCTCAACTCAAGGGGCCTTTGGGACATGCCATTGTATTGGATTGGAGCTAATCCAAAAAATTACTGGCTGCCTCAGGTGTTTAAGGCAGCAATTTTTTTTGCAAATTTTCTTGCATAGGTTATCAGTAACCATACAATCCCATTGGAAAGTATCAGGTTGCTTTCATTAATTTTAACATGTACTGACAGAATAAGTGTGATGATGAAATGTCCAACATGTTTAGTATGTCCCATAGGATCTTACCTTTCTGAGACTGTTTCTCATTTTGATATAATTATGATAGCGAGCAAGGACCAATTACTCTGGTTTCCATTAGTTGTGCAATTAAGATGAAATAACAGGGAGGTTTTCCCCCTCTATATGCCTACAAATCTGCCTTTGGGAAACGGGATATGTTGCTCGAGTCTGGGCGGGATTATATGCAAGAAATAGAAGGTACTTGCTAGGGAATTCGGCATTGATATGTGATGGTTTCTTATTAATACCCAAAGGATCGTAGGGAGAAATTGTAGAGAGGATTATGCTTTTTATCTAATTTTACTTTTAGAATGAGTCTTAATATGAAAGTTTTAGACTAAAAAAAAACTTTTAATTATTTTATTTTTAAAAAAAATTATATTTTTATTGTGTTCATTTAAATTTAAATTTTTTAATTTGTATTTAGATAAATTTTTATTTTAAATCAAAGATTGATTTATGTTAAAGATTTATTTGGATGTAAATTTAAAATTTAGAGTTATTTAGATAAAATGATAAAGTTTAAGGAATTTTTAGTTATTTTAGGCATTTAGTTAATTTTTTATATGAAAAAATTGATTCTAATGAAATTGGAACTTTATTTTTTATTTTCCAATTTTAAAATAAATAGAGATTAAAAATCAACATATATTACTTGCCCAAGATAAAGAAAAAGATGAAAATAATCTTAATAATTTGAAATATAATAAGATAATATAATACGAAATGATACGAATAAAAATATAAAAATAATATAATTTAAATTTTAAAAAAATCATAAATAAATTTAAAAATATATATTATATTTTTATATTGATATAAATTAAAATATATATTTTTTATATAATTTATAATATAAATATAATATTTTGTACGACGATATGAATTCTTAGGGTCATATGAAAATAAAAGATCCCTTGTAAAGTGAGAAAAAGACACAGCATCAGCTTCAGATTCCATTCCCTCCAGGTCACTCCTCAATAGTAATAATTTGTAATGTTTGAGAAGGTCCAAGAACTATCTTTCGACAACTGTCTCTCAATACGCTGATATGGGTGTGACTTTTTCGATGTGTCTCCACCGGCTCCTAGAAGCTCGCAGAAGACTCCGCCAATCGTCCAAAATCCAAAACCCAACAAGCCAACACTGCCTTAAATTTCCTCCTGACACTTCGATGGCAACAACAACAAACATAAACGTAAACAGAAACAAACAAAAGTGCCACCACTGTCTCAGTCTGAACTTAATTTCCAACACTTGGGAACATAACATATCATTAACTCTTCACGACAATGGCACTGGTTCGTTTGGCTTTGAGAAATTTGCAACAAAGGGTTTCTTCTCCTTCATCATCATCTTTTTTGGGTCATAACCTAGGATAGAGGAGTGTTGATGGGGTGCAAACGCAACGTTGGAATGGTGAGATTTTGAAGAGGTTTATGGCAACAGCTAGCGGAAAGGTCTCTGATGATAAAAAAAAAGGCAAAGAAGTATCTGTTTCTGGAGGTGAAAAAAAATTCAGGCTTTTCCCAAGGAGGAAAAACAAGAGGAGTCTATGGAATTGGAGGAATAAACAACATGACTATGCTCCTGAAGTTTATGGTATATCATCTCTTTAGTCCTTGATTTCCTTTCCTTGTTCTTTTTAATTACAAATTAAGAATAAATCAACGGATTCTTTTTCCTTTTCTTAGAATTCTTCCCATCGGGCCTTGGGAATGCACTCTTGCAAGCTACTGAAAACATAAACAGGTTGTTCGACAACCTGAACTTGACACCTTCGCAGCTGATGAGGAGAGTAAAAGAGCAAGATGACTGCTACAAATTGCGGTACGACGTGCCAGGGCTGACCAAAGAGGATGTTAAGATCACCATTGATGATGGGGTTCTAACCATAAAGGGAGAGCATAAGGAGGAAGAAGAAGAAGGATCGGACGATGAGCACTGGTCTGTCAGGAGCTATGGATACTATAACACAAGCCTTGTGCTGCCTGATGATGCAAAAGTTGATGAAATTAAGGCTGAGTTGAAGGATGGTGTGCTTTCTATTATCATTCCAAGAACCGAACAACCCGAAAGGGATGTGAAGGAAGTTCAAATCCAATGACGGGTTCATGTATGAACTTGATTGTACAGTTACTGTTTCTGATGGTGTTTTCTTGTGTTGTGTGTCATGATGAATGAGTTTGTGTGAATTGAAAATGAGAAATAAAAAGTTTGAAAGTGTTGAAAAAGGAAATTACATTATACATAGTATAAAAAGGGACAGCAAGTAAAAATTTAAAATTTCAACTTTTCTCTCAAAGAAAAAAGATATAATCTTAAAATAGAACACAGATATTAAAAGTCAGTACTTCATTCGTTCAATGTAAAAAGAACGACAGATAAAACTTGAATCCCAGTTTCGATCAATTATCATAGCAGCTAACCTCATGCAAAGAAAATTGAAAATGAAGTTACTACTGTATCTCTCAATGGTAAGTAGTTGAACTGATCGTCCTCAGCAGATAAGAACATTTGTTTCTTTCTGGTGTGTAAGAAGGAACTTGTTGGCCTTACTGGCTGTTCGCTAGTAGCTGTACGGCTATCCAGCTGGTCAATTCGTTTGTCTTTGTCTGATCCGTGGGTCAGACCTTGTTTGGCCATGTGACGTTTATGCCGTGAAGTCACGTAGACTTCTATTAGATTGCAGGTTTCATGGGCTTGATTTTATTCTGGGCCTTGGCCGTCGGAGAATAATGGCAAAACACAACTCAACCAGTAAGTACTATATATGTCGACTATATGAGAATATCTTGCAGGAAACATTATTGATCACATTCATCATGTATTCAAATTTATATTACATTTAATGGTTTTTATTTTTATTAGTTATTTTTTGTACTTATTTACTTTTTTGAAGGAAAGTAAAATCACGCAATTGATTAAGAAGAAGTAAATTTATTAAAATCGGAATGTCATTGGAATGTCATCTATAATAATAAAGTTATTTAGATTATATTGAAAAGAATAAAATCCAAAAACATATATAATAAATGACATTTATAATTTTAATAAATTTTAAATTAATTATTTTTTATTAAATTAAAATATCCACTAATAGAGCAATGCAAGCAAGAGAGAAAAAATAAAATATTAAAAATATAGAAATAATATAATGATTTTCGACCTTAAACATTTTTTTTTTACTTAAAAAATATATGGTGCGAAGTTTTTTGGTTTAAATTTGAAAACCAAATTTTTAAACTGAAAACGTAGAACCTATTTCAACCGCAATGCTAAATTAGATTTAAATTCATGCGAATTAAGGTCAGATTTAATGGTTATGAGATAAGAAGGGTCAGTTCTTGCTAAGAAGATGAAAACCCATGTTGAGTTTTCATATGTATCAAAATTAAGAACAAACCTAAAACCAAACAATGTGCTAAGTCCGTCCATATATTATAATAGAAAAACGAAATAAGAATTTAGATCAAGGAAGTAATTGTGCTGCTTCCAGGAAGCAGTTCGATTTTCCTTCTGAAACCAGGACACTGAACCTGATAAGGGTAACCTAGCTAACATATATATAGCCCTTTGTACCTACAGGCCACACATGTATTTTTTTTCCTTGCTGTTAACCATACCTGCAAAGGTTGGCGTAGCTTGAAAATTCAGTCTGCTTCTCAGTCCTCCCTAGAGATACTCACTGCATGGTTTTAACAACATATGCCAATTCCCCAAATACATGTTGTAAAGCTGATTTTACTTAATTTTTTTTTTGCAATCAGGAAACTGATCATATGAGGGAAGAAAAGGATCATCCGTCTTGTCTTCATTTTATTTCATTTCGGGTGTACATTTTGATTATACATGCTAGTACTAGTGTAGTACTTTTTTTTTACATTCTACGAGTACAATACTTAAGTTTTTAATATACGAATGTGGGGTACCATTTACCTGAGAGAAAAGGAAAGGTGAAAAAAAATGAGAAGTACTTGAAAAGCTTCAGAGATGAAGCACAGTTTTCAAAAGGCGATTAGGTCAATGCTGATTTCTAGTACAAACAGGAGATTTCTGAGGACCTGAGAAACTTCGATATTGCTATATCACTCTAACAGTATATTAAAGGCAATTTCCCAGATTAAAGCAGCTTCCCGTTGGGTTGCTTTCACAGGGAAAAAAAGTGTTACGGGTGTGTATGGAACATTTTGCTGTCTGTGCACGATAATACAATTACTCTCATCTGCCATTACTTATTACTCTGCAATTTTTAAATTGAAAATAAAAAAGTAGCATATGAAAATGAGGTGAGAAACTGTGTAATTTGGTACAGAATTGAACAATGAAACCCTGAAATTTTGGTTGAATTAAGCCGGCTACCATTATTATTATTTTTTTTAATAAAAAAAACCGCAACTTGAAGATATGCTAAAGAATTGTAAATATTGAAAATTAAACTTTAAATCTACTAAATATCATCTATTAAAACTGATTACATGATCCAGTCAAATTAAGTTTCGGTCCAGCCAGCTACCATTATCGAGTAATATAATTCCATAAAATAACAAAATTTTGTGTTTATTAATCTTCACACTTTTTTTTGGGATTCTTTTACCTTCTTCTGTTGCCAGTTAGGTGACAGGGTGAGATAATGGATGGTCAAAAATGATCTGTAAGTCGTTCAAGTGTTTAAAGTCAAGTGAACCAGTTTCCCAAAAAGACCAACAAAACCATTTTTTTTGCCTTTTTCAACAAAGAAACGCTTTTAATTGGTGAACAAACCATTTGCACCGCAGACATGTCTCCTTTTCTACAGGCAACAGCCCTTCAAATTGTTTCAAACACAGTATATAAATTCATGGGAAAGCTCGTCAATTCTACTCCCTGTATTAATCACCCAGTCCCACATCCTCTTCAAAACATCTCCACTCTTTCTCCCTCTGTCTCAACATATATATCCCTGTCCTCACAACAACCAACTTTGTCACATTACAATTAAGCAACCAGTATATTATCACACCAAAGTTCTCCAAATAGTGATGGCTCCATCAAGAATCTACTCCAATGACCTTAAAGTTGCAGTCACCGTGGCTTTCGTTTTCTATATTTCATTTCTGCTTCCATCAGCAGGTAATTAAATCCTAAAACTATTGAGATTCTGTTTCAGCAATTATATATTTTTCCTTTGGGTTCTTTCTTCGGTTTCAGGGTTTGAGTATTATTGTTATCTCTTTTGTAGTTGGGGCACTAAACCCAGGTCACAGTGAGAGCTCGTCGCAGCAAAGTAATATGGTGTTGGGGTCAAAGCCTCCTGGTTGTGTGAACAAGTGCTTGAGTTGCAGGCCTTGCATGGCTACTCTAGTCATTGTTTCCCACCAATGGAAGAATTTCAGAGCAACATATCATGGTGATGAAGATGAAAGCTATTATCTCCTCTCATGGAAATGCAAATGTGGGGATAAGCTCTTTCAACCTTGATCATATGACCCACAACACACCATTTCTTTCAGCATCCAGCTCTTCCAAGTTATAAATATATTAAACCCTGCTATTTATATGTATAAACAGTACTACTACTATAGATACCAGGTTAATCTTCTTATTGCTAGCCATTTGAGAAGATGGTATGGCAATTTTCAGTTTCCTACTGTATATATGGAAAATCTAGATGTTTGCAGTCCCTCTATTCATTTTCAGATTCCTAGCGTGTTCCAATTATCCAATTCCATGCAAATCTGTCGCATGAAACGACTGATCATCTCTGCCTTTCAACTCAACTATAAAGATGGATACATGAAGCTTTCCTTGATCAGATGCTAGTTACTGAAAACAATTATTTGTACCTCTGTCGATTCTCGATGTTTCTTCATAGATAATAGTGACACTGGCATTGCAGCAGGAACAAGACAAACAGGAACCTCCACTATCTGTCTTGTCTGCCATGAGTAGCTTGATATATATTATCCTACCGGTAAAACATGTGTTTGGTAAAATCTTGCTTTTTTAGGCAAGTTAAACAGGTTAAGACCTAACCTAGGCCAGTGAGGATTAAGTGAACATGTATAGTCATTTTTTTAATACATGCCTAGGAATTCACATAGATCAACCAAATAAAATTTAAAATACGAAATTTAATTAAACTAACTTCTGCAATCACCTTTAACTTACAATCTCTTCTATCCCCGAAAGGTCACTTTCTTTTAAATAGAAATAGATTTTACTTTTGCTTGAGCCATAAACCCCTTCAGTTGGCAGGAACAACATGGAAAATGGGATTAAATTTCATGGCTCAGGTATTAACTAATTTTAAGCCTGTGTGATGCACGGATAGCAATTATATATATATATATATATATATATATATAACTCAATTATATATAATATAATTAATAAATTTTATATAAAAAATAAAAAATTTCAATGTAAAATAATGAAAAAATAAAAATATTATAGAACAATATGTACTTACATAATATAAAGAAAAAGGCTTTGCATTGTATCTTATTTAATAGTGATATTTATATAAAATTAAATAATGTTTGACTCCAAATGATAGAAATTTATTTCACTTAAAATCAATTTTTCATATAAACTTTTGCTTGGTGTTTCTCCCTTGCTTTGGTGCAAGACATCTAGAACTCGCAATAAGAATAGCAAACTTTTAGATAGATGGTGTTCATCCTTTCATTGTATTCACAAAGGTCAAAGTAGTACAAATTAAATTTGCATTCTTTAACAAATAGAATTGGAACCATATATTATATATTAAACATGAATAAAACTATAAATGAAAAGTAAATAGGGGTAAAGCTGGCCAATTAATGTTAAAAAAAGGGGGGCCTTGATGCCAAATTCTTAATTAACTCCAAATTTAACTAAAAAATTTCAGCTGTTTACATCTATTAGAATTCTAAAGAAGGATCTTAATAGCAAGTTTGATTTACAAAAGCTTTAAGAGGGAGTTCTTAATGGCAGGTGTATGGTATAATAGTGAATCACAAGGTTAGATATGAGAAAAAGATGTAAGAGAGTTGTAGGGTTTTGTGGGATAGACACCTCATAAGAGTATTGGGGCTCTACGTCTTATGGGTGTGTATGTTTGTTTGTGAGTAGACTAGAGGAGATTGAGAGGGTCCACATAGGTATGGTGTATGAGAGCATATGAGTATGTGTTTGGTTATGTTGAAAGGGTGCACAAGGGTTTGAGTTTGTGTTTGTTTGGGTTGAGAATACTCCATAAGACTAGAGGAGATTGAGAGTGTCTTATGAGTATTGATTGTTGAGTGAGGTTGATGATTTGATGTATGTTTGTAATTTTCTACAACTAGTGGATCTTGTTTCTCATCCGTGGATGTAGGTCAGTTAGACCGAACCACGTTAAATTATTGTCTCTTGTGTGTTTGATTTATTATTTGATTTCGTTTTCGCTGATGTGATTGAATTTGAGGCTTTTAGCCCAACAAATGATATCAGAGCTGTGGTGTTCCCCAACAAGTGGTATCAGAGCTGAAGGTTTGAAACGTGACAAGAGTTGAAGATTCAACATGTGAAAAAAGTCGAAAGTTCGAGACGTGAAAGAGCTGAAAGTTTGAAATGTGGGAAAAGCTAAAAGGTTTAAGATGTGGGAAGTGCTTGGTTTGAGATATGGGAAGAAGTAAGCTTAGAGGAGCTCGATTCAAGAGAAGAGTTCGAGTTTAAGATTGAGGATTGGTTTGTATGAAGCGCGAAGACACAAGAGAAGATGATTGTGAGACTTTCATTGCAAGTGGAGCCAAGCATATCTAGCATGAAGACAGATGATTAATGAAATTTGAAAGGTGGAGATTGTTGAGAATATTGACTTAAATCTCATAAGAGATTTGTTTGAGATTTGTTAGAGATTTGTTTGAGATTTATCAGATATTGCTTGATGGACAAGAAGACTTGTAAAAGAAGAATTCCAAGAGAAAGAAGATTCTTAATAGGTAAGTTTGACTTGCAAGAGAAGAATTCTAAAAGGAAAGAGATTCTTAATAGGCAAGTTTGACTTACAGAAAAAAAATTCTAAGAGGAGAGGGGATTCTTAATGGGCAGGTTTGTATGGTTATAAATAGGTGAAGTCTCTACAGGGTTAGATATGAGAAAAAGATGTAAGAGAGTTGTAGGGTTTTGTGGGATAGACACCTCATAGGAGTATTGGGGCTCTACGTCTTATGGGTGTGTATGTTTGTTTGTGAGTAGACTAGAGGAGATTGAGAGGGTCCACATAGGTATGGTGTATGAGAGCATATGAGTATGTGTTTGGTTATGTTGAAAGGGTGCACAAGGGTTTGAGTTTGTGTTTGTTTGGGTTGAGAATACTCCATAGGACTAGAGGAGATTGAGAGTGTCTTATGAGTATTGATTGTTGAGTGAGGTTGATGATTTGATGTATGTTTGTAATTCTTTACAACTAGTGGATCTTGTTTCTCATCCGTGGATGTAGGTCAGTTGGATCGAACCACGTTAAATTATTGTCTCTTGTGTGTTTGATTTATTGTTTGATTTCATTTCTGCTGGTGTGATTGGATTTGAGGCTTTTAGCCCAACAAATGGTATCAGAGCTAAAGGTTCGAAACGTGACAAGAGTTGAAGATTCAACATGTGAAAAAAGTCGAAAGTTCGAGACATGGAAGAGCTGAAAGTTTGAGATGTGGGAAGAGCTAAAGGTTTAAGATGTGAGAAGTGCTTGGTTTGAGATATGGGAAGAAGTAAGCTTAGAGGAGCTCGATTCAAGAGAAGAGTTCGAGTTTAAGATTGAGGATTGGTTTGTATGAAGCGCGAAGACACAAGAGAAGATGATTGTGAGACTTTCATTGCAAGTGGAGCCAAGCATATCTAGCATGAAGACAGATGATTAATGAAATTTGAAAGGTGGAGATTGTTGAGAATATTGACTTAAATCTCATAAGAGATTTGTTTGAGATTTGTTAGAGATTTGTTTGAGATTTATCAGATATTGCTTGATGGACAAGAAGACTTACAAAAGAAGAATTCCAAGAGAAAGAAGATTCTTAATAGGTAAGTTTGACTTACCAGAGAAGAATTCTAAAAGGAAAGAGATTCTTAATAGGCAAGTTTGACTTACAGGAAAAAAATTCTAAGAGGAGAGGGATTCTTAATGGGCAGGTTTGTATGGTTATAAATAGGTGAAGTCTCTACAGGGTTAGATATGAGAAAAAGATGTAAGAGAATTGTAGAGTTTTGTGGGATAGATACCTCATAAGAGTATTGGGACTCTACGTCTTATGGGTGTGTATGTTTGTTTGTGAGAAGACTAGAGGAGATTGAGAGGGTCCACATAGATATAGTGTATGAGAGCATATGAGTATATGTTTGATTATGTTGAAATGGTGCACAAGGGTTTGAGTTTGTGTTTGTTTGAGTTGAGAATACTCCATAGGACTAGAGGAGATTGAGAGTGTCTTATGAGTATTGATTGTTGAGTGAGGTTGATGATTTGATGTATGTTTGTAATTCTCTACAACTAGTGGATCTTGTTTCTCATCCGTGGATGTAGGTCAGTTGGACCGAACCACGTTAAATTATCGTCTCTTGTGTGTTTGATTTATTGTTTGATTTAGCTTCCGCTAGTGTGATTGGATTTGAGGCTTTTAGCCCAACAAATGGTATCAGAGCTGTGGTGTTCCCCAACAATTAGTAATGAAGAAAAATCAGATAAAATCTCTAACAACTAAAAACTAAAAAGAGATAAAACGTATAAAATTATCTCATTCAAAAGTAAAAAAAAAAAAAAAAAAACTAATATTGAAAATGAATAGATAAATGGAGTATGAACATGCATAAAAAAGCGAATTAAAAAGAAATAAAATCAATCGACAAACATAACAAAGAAAAATGTTTATCAACATAAAAAGACATGTAATTTGGGTTGATCAAAATTTTCTTGATCATAATGAAATCAATACATTTGGAGGCTTTTAAAGACTAACCTCCTAGTACTCCTAGCATACAAAATTCTCTATTTATAATAAGAATTCGAGAGATTTTTATAAATTGAGAGTAATTTATGCAAAAAATTATAATGGATTATTAAATTTTTATGTAATATATCTTTTATTTTGAAAAATTTACACAATATTTTGAAAAATTTTGTAAGATAATAAATTATACCAATTGTAATTAATACTTTTATAGAAAGAAATATAAAAATATGTTTCCAACTAATTAGACTTCAATTTTAGGTTTGAATTTTTGACATTATATGCTTTATATATTCATTTAAATTAATAAATATATAAATTATTTTTTAATTAAATACTAAAATCGCAATCATTAAATATTCAATGCTTTTAATGACCGTAATTATACTATTTAGTAATTCTATGAATTGTTAAGAAATTTTTTATTATAATGTATGGTTGTTTTAGTTTTGATTTATTATTGAAGATATTTTATTGGAAATAAAAGATAAGTCAATCGAAAATTTTAAAAAAATATAATTAATGCATTAAAATATTTTAAAATTTTTATGAAATCAAATCAATTCGTATCATTTTAAAGATAAATAAATAAATATGAATAAATATAATTAATATAGGACATGTAACGATTAATAAAAATTGTTCACGTGTTAATATTATAAATCATTCACATTGTATATTTGTTTTATTAAAAATTTTAACTTTTATATATTTATATAAGATTTGATCATTAATTTAATAATTAATTAGAATTTTGGGTGTATGAGAAATTACTACCATGGCATGCAAATCAATGACTTCTAAAAATTCGACTTTGCCTTCAAAATTTCAAATCAACAGTAACATTTTTATCCAAAAAAAAAAAACAGTTTAACAAGTTATGAAAGCTAACAAATACCGATTGAGCTACAACTCTTGTTAAATGATTATATGTTTCGGTACTTATTAACTTTGGTCATTAAGTAACTATTCTTTAATCACCAAAAAAAATAAAAATAATTAGTCATCAAAAAGGGTTTCGTTTTGAAAAATGTAGGCCCAATTTCAAAATAGAAAAAATATTAATTATGGGGCCCAAAAACAAATGGGCAGCTTAATCTAAGCCCATCACCATAAAATGTAATTTACATTTCTCGGTTTCTATAATTTTGGTGGAATAGATGCCAGAAATGGAAATGGCCACCATTTTTTCTGCTTCGTCTTCTTTACACCACCACAAATTTTCAACTTGTTCAAAATCCAAATGTTTCAATTCAGATCCACTTCAACCGTTGATTGTTTGCCCTAAGTTTCATGTCCACAGTCCCTCACTCCCCGTACGCATCTGTTCCCATTCTAATACGCGCCTCCCACATTGTCTCTCGGCCGGCCCCGATCCACCTTCTCCGCCTGACTCCGAACCTCCTCAGCCCCCAGGTATCCACTATCTTTTTTTTTTTTGGTAATTATATATGCGTTTTGACTTGGATTAATTTGTTTTTATGATTAGTTCTGTAAAGTTTAGGCTTTGGATTTTTGTTACTGAGTTTGTCTTTTTTTTTTTTTCTTAAATTCGGTTTTAAAATTTCCCATAATTTTCCTTGGCATATTACTAGTTCAATTGGACTCTTTCTTGTTTGCTTATTGCATTTGAAGTCAAATTTTCATTTGTAATTGCTTTAAAGGCAGCCTGTTCTTGTGTCTTATGATCTTTTTCGTGGAACAGGGCTCACAGGTAAGTTGTCTAGTTTTCAAGATCGTGTTCAGATCTTCTTTGCTGTTCTTTTCTGGATGTCTCTGTTCTTCTGGGCCTCTGCAGGGGATGGGAGGAATTCTGACAGACCAAACAAAGGATCTCGATTTAGAAGATAACCTAGTAAGAATTTGATTCTGTATATATATTATATGTGAGACTTAGATAGAGTCGTACTAGAAATACATGAAAAAAATTCAAATATTGGTCATGAACATTTACTTTGTTTTCTTTCATTTCCAATTGCTTTTGTTATGTTACTGAAACATTTTCGTGTAACATCTTTGTGAATGAATTTCAAAGTCATTTCTTTGACCGTCTAAGAAGAAGATAAAGGTGAGATGCCAAACAGTGGCATTAAAATAGTTAAAGGAGAGTGTAAGTATAACTTGCTACATTTTTATGGTCCATTCTAGTTGTCGACTAACAGATATGTAAACTGTTTTTTGTGAATCAACATGCACTCAGTGATTTGTCAATGAGAGATAGAAAATTGTTTTTATTTTTTATTTTTTTGTTGACCTGAGTGTTTTCTAGTCGATAGCTTGCAAAACTTGATCCCAAGTTACTCTTTTTTTATCTATACCTAATTAGATATCACAAGAGTAACCTGTTACGTGCTTAAATGTGTAAACTTGTAATTCTTGGCATTCTTTCAAATGGCATTAATTTGATATTCTTTTGTTACTGCCATTACTGAATGATGAATTGCGTTTTTATCACTTATTCTTCCCTTAAGTTCATGGTATAGATCATAATATGATTGAGATTTTGTTTCTTCTATTTGTTGGATAATTGGCCTACCAGATCATGAATTATGACATAAGGGCATTTCATGACAAGGTTGAGGGTTTCTTTATTATAACAAAGAGGAATAATCTATGTTTTTGCAGTGATCTTCGATTTTGATGATGTATAATCCTCGAGAAATTGTACATGTATAATTAAATTTGCACTCTGTCTATGTTAGCTTGATAAATTTCTGACAATCAAGGTCGTGAACTTTGACATTTGAGGCTTTTATGATATGGTAGATGGGAATCCCATTGTGTAGAAGTAAGACTATCCATCTTCAGTTTAAATTTGGGAAAAGTTTTGTATATTCGCCTTGGGGCTCTCAGGAGATGATAGTGTATAAAGGTTAAATGTCTGTTGTAATGACAGGTATCAGTATTGATTAATGCTCATTAGTCATTAGACAAGTATAGTAGGAGAATGCTGCATATATCTGACCCAGTTTCTTAATACCATAATTTATTGTTCTTCTTGCTTAACATGGCAGTATGGCTGCTAATATGTTGTTGATAATTTTGAGCACCAGCATGGCCCAACTTCTGGAGTTAGAAGAAGGCTAAAGCTGGGCTAACTGCGAGTTTGCAATATATATATATATATATATATAATGATAAGTTGCTAGGCATAAAATTTTGAATAAACAAAAGAAACTCTTAGTTACTGCAAATAGCATCAACTCTAGCAATAGTTTTCAAAAGGCTACATTTTAACATTACTTTTTAATGCAGCTCTAGTCAGGTCGAACAAGCTATGGCCTTTTCACTAGGAAAATTTTTCGTATGCAATGCAACTTTTTTGTACATTGTACGAGAAATTCATATGGTTAATTAGATTCAATAATTGGGAGATGGGTTGTAGTCGATTTCAGAGAATTGATGTTTGTTTCATGTTCAATCAGTCTTTTTTTTTTTTTTTTTTTTTGGGGGGGGGGGGGGGGGGGAAGGGTGTTGGAGTTGATTATTATTAGTTGGTCCAGTAGTAACGGAAGATATGCAGCCTTAGTAAAAATAATAACTTTTGCTTCGGTCACTCTTTGAAAAGCAAAAAATTAAAAACCATATATGGTTGAGACCTCTGCCTTCCATTTGGTGGTTCAATAAGGCAAGACTGCTTGAATTTGTCTAATTTTTTCCTAAAAAATAGAGAATGAGATCAATTAGGTTTTGCAAAATTTAGTTGCCAATTCAGATGCTTCAGCTGATTGAAAACTAAAGTCAGAAAAAAAAAATGACTAGCTGAACGTGGAAGCAGGCTTGAATTTTCAGCCATTCGACTTGCGATTTAAAGAGCAAGGAGCTTGTAGACCAAGAGGTGCTTAGATATTTTTCTAGTCATCAAATTCTACAATTAAAAGTTTGGAAATAAACAGATACAAGATGAAAGAAAAGTGTATACTTTAATCTTCAATTGTCTATTATGAAAAATTGAATTCAACATAAAAATGAAGGTTGGCAGTGAGGAATGGGGATATCACTATCTATAGCTAGACCAATGCATTGCTTGTCTAACTCTAACATGGCAACATTGATGTATAAATTGGAAGGTTGCGTAAAGGCAGATTTGACATAAATCAAACAGTACCTATCTCTTCTTTTTCCCCTTGTTAATCTTGCATCTGACTGCAATAGTTTACGACAATGGGTAGCGATTCCCTTAAAACAAGTTAAAAATGGTGGGCAGTCTCTGTTTCGTTATCTCTCAAAAGCAAAGCACGCGTCAACTCTGGTTTGGAGGAAAATGAAGGCAACCTAAGATGACAATCAATGTGATGCTGACTACGCTGCCAAAATGAATCCAGAACTAGGACCGTCCACTGCTATTAACTGCAAACTGCAATCATTGCCTGACTGTGTCATCATACGACTCAACGTGTCACTGCCTTAGAGGGCCAAAGCTCATAACTGTGAAGTACAAACTCTATCTGGGCTTACATGTTGAATCCAACACATCCGAAACTTAATAAGGTGTTGTGATCTTTGTCGTTTATGGCTTAAGAACTCGTGCTTATCCAACGGGTCTGATTCTATCATTTACAACTTTTTTGATCTTCTTTAATAACTCCCACTTGCCTCTTTGCTCTTCTTAGTAGGGGAGCTTCTGTCTCCTCTGACCAACCTGTCTACAAGTGCTTACAAAAAAAGAAAAAATAAAATAAATATCTTTCAATCTGTTACTAACTAAAAAATCTCTTTCTGCCGCAGGAAAGAAGCAATTTTCCTTCTCTAGTTAGTTCGATTTGTGATTGAAAAGAACATAGAAAATGCTGCTGAGAGGCTCATCAACACCAATCTTAAACTCATGGTTACCATACTTAAATGACTGTTCATCACCTGAGCCAGACTTTCCAATTCTCCATAGAACCAAATCAGTGTCCTTTTACTCCCCATCTTCCGTAGATGACCATAAGCAGAAACTAACACAAACCTTAGCTGATATCGGTATCCAAAATGATACACCAGAACCAAGAAAAAAGAAGGGCAAAGCCATAATATCAACACCGCACTCTCTTGACAAACAAGCAAAGCAAGAAAGAGATCAAGAAAAAGAGTCAGAACCCAACTCTTGTTCAATCCGAAGACTGCTGTCAAGTTCTGGGTTGGGAGAAACAATCACGGATGGTGAAGATAGTACTGTGATGCAGACACCAGTTATGGGTGGTGGAGCAGGAAATGATAGTGGTAAAATCTGTGGTGGTGCTGGTGGAGGAAGAGGAGGATCAGGCGGTGGAGATGATAGTGTTGGCTCAGGGTTCTTTGAGAGTAATAATCATGGGAGTGATAGCACTGATGTTTACTATCAGAAGATGATTGAAGCAAATCCTGACAATCCGCTTTTGCTTGCAAATTATGCCAAGTTTTTGAAAGAGGTAAGAGATAAATTCTTAAGACAATATAGTTAGTTTGCTATTCAGAGAATTATTGTATTATTTTTGTTATTCCATGTTGGTATAGAAGTGTAGGAGGGAGGGAGGGAAAGGGATGATATTTTCTCTTTGCTGAGGCACTGAAAAATCTACTGCTTCACAATGTTTAAGTTTGCCACTCAATTGAACCTAATGTAATTAAGTAACTATTACTGTTTGCTTCCTCACAATAGGAAACTTTTTTTTTTTTTGGTATTTGAGATTGTCCGAATCGAACATGATCACTAAAACTAAGAGTCTAGTATTCTACTAACAGATTTATTTCCACTATCTGAGTTGAGATTTTAGTTTCACTATATTTTGCATAGATTTTCCTAGTTCCTAGTAGGCATGGAAAACTAATGTGAAGAGGAATGGTCTGATCAATTTGTTTTCTTCTTTGATTTAGTTGGAACATTCACTGATTCATCTTCTATTTGTTCACAGATTAGAGGAGATTTTGCCAGAGCAGAGGAGTACTGCGGCAGAGCAATTCTGGCAAACCCAAATGATGGAAATGTTTTGTCTCTCTATGCTGATCTAATTTGGCAAAACAAAAAAGATGCTCAGGGAGCCAAAAATTACTTTGATCAAGCTGTTAAGACTGCCCCAGATGACTGGTAAAATACCAAGCACCAACTTATCAGACTTGGTTCGTTTCATATGCGAAGGGGATGTTCCTTTCACATCTCATACAGCTATGTTTGTTGCATATAGTTTTCTTCTGTATCAAGCAATCATTTTTTCTTTATGTTGCCTGAAATTTTACTACATTTACAGCTCTTGGTGGATTCCTTGAATAGAGTTTGTTTCTATCCCTTAATTTTCCCTTTTTATAGAATCAAACGAGTTTTTGGAAACAAAGAACTTTTTGAATCTTTAGCAGCTCTATTTCCATTGTTAGAACTCATAATCACTTATATACAGCTGAAACTCAATATGTGAATTTCAATTTTGTCTACAGTTTTGTTCTGGCTTCATATGCAAAATTTCTTTGGGATGCTGAAGAAGTAGAAGAGGAAGAAGAAGAAGAAGAAGAGCATGAAGAGAGTGGACAAGAAAATGAGAACAGCTATATACCTCCTCCACATTTCTTCCTTCTACCTCCTCAACACCCTTCCATAACTGCAGCTTCCTAACTTATGTACTTACAAATGCTTTGGCTTATTAGGTTAGCTAGAGAACGCAGTAGATGAGAATATCTTCTGTTCTTTTCCTGACTGTATCTTGCTAGAACAATTCTGCCTACAAATATAATAAAAGTAAACGTTTGAATTAGTGAATGTTTGGAAGATTACATTTTCTGGAAATATAAGGCTATGAGCTTGTTGAGTATTCCCCATGAGGCACAAGAAATGATCTTTTTTTTCTGTCTTTTTCCTTATTTTCCTATAAGTTGGACTTGAATGTTGAAAAGGGCATGTTTAATTGAGAAAATATTAAGATTATCAGCCAATGTAAATGTTTAATTGGGACAAGGAAGATGATCAACTAATGTAACTCCTGATGGAGGTTTAGGGTGGCTCGGGTGGTTTTGGTTATCTAATTTCAAATCCAAACTCCTTTTAATTACTACAATTTATTTGAAAAAAAAAAATGAGAAAGGAAAAAGAGAAGGGAGAAAAAGTGCAAAACAAGAAAAATTTGTGTAAATGAGATGGTGATGTCCTCCAAACCAAAAATACGGGAAAGGTGTAATGCTTGATTTGAATGACAAATATTTTGTGCAAAAGTATCTTTATTAGTTTTCTGTCCATTTTATTTCACTATGAATAGATCATAGTCTTAGTAATCGATTTCTAAATTGTAGCTCAAACCGATGATAAATCTAGTTATTTATGTATTTAAATTATGTTTATTTTATATCAAGTTTTTATTACAATTCATATCATCACACCAAAGATAAAATACAATTTTTTTTATTTCGACAAATCCATACATGATTCTTGCTAAAATTTCAAATCATGCTCTTATCATATATTTTCTTTATGCTTTTTTTTCTATCACCATGTCGTGTTAAAATTATGAGATCTAACATATTTTCATGAGTAATCTTTCTAGATTTATGTAGTAAGTAATCTCATAAATTCTCTTTAATATCGAACATCTACTTGGTTAAGAGATTTTTTGAACCCATTGTAGCAATAAAAACAGTACATATCTTGAATCATATACTTGTTTTTTCCTGGATCCGCCTTCTGATAAATGAAGGTTAAAACATACCGTTCTTATTAGTTTAATAGTAAAAGGTTTAGCTTAACGCATGAATTTTGGTATTTGGGTTTGTTCTTCTCACATCTCTTTCCCTATCCCTAAGCTATGATATCTTTTGTAAAAAAAAAAAACAAAGCAAGCGACAGAAAGACCATGGATTGGGCAATACCACCTACTTTAGGATACATAATCTGTCAAGTCATTCAGCCAAACTATAACATATCACATGCTTGATAAATTGATGACTCTAATATATATCTTCTGAGATGGCTTTCTAATAATTGTACTTGCTAAATGTTTATAGCAACTTGATCAACATCATCATCCCACGTAATATCTAGGAGAAAAAAATTAAGGGAGGTCAGGTAAGTGGGCTCCTATTAAAACTCTTTTGAAATATTCTTGCTTGTGGCTTGTAGTACTATTCTCTTATCTCTTGCCCTTTACATGGATCATCAGCTATCCTTTTCTTTCATAGATAGTAGTGATGAGCTGATAACATATATTAATATATCCATATTTCTTTGATTCCCTTGGTATTGTCTGTAGTTATTATTCGGTATGAAGTAACAGAGGAAATATGTCATCATTGTAAACAATGCCTCATGGTGGTTGTTGCAATGCTTGGAATCATCTAAATTTTGGACCCATTTTATCTTAGCATTTCACACTACTTTTTATCTGTTGTGCAATTGGCTTTTCAGCTTACAAGATTGGCTCCTTTATTGGGACTGGCCATCATGCCTTATCTCTACATGGGAAATTAGATGTTTGTTTTCTTTAACAAAGCACAGTTCAACTGTGCTAGGGAAAAAAAAAAGAACAGTTTAACCTAAACGAGAAAAAAGTTAGGACCCTTTAGTATAAATGGCCATTGTTTAGGTTAACAGAGAGATCACAATATCTTGCAAAACATATATTTATCAGCAATTTTAGATTTTTTTTTTTTTAGTATGTTGTTGGGTTCAGATTAGACCAAATGAAAGAACTATTGCTCTTGCATGCTTGGAGAAAGGTATTCCCACTAGAATGCAAATAAGTGATGGAAAAAGGGGTAGATGGTTTATTTGTCAACTATTTTCACTCCCACTTGAATGTGAAATATTGCCATCAAAGGAGAAAAATCTGTCCACCATGACCAAACTGGCCTAGGGTATCAAATTGCTAATGACCATGGAAATAGTCTTTACCATTGAAAATTATCAACCTTTTCTTGTTCAATTTGTGCTTATCTCTTTCTTTCTCAAAAAAACATGTTGTTGAATATTGGGTCAGTCCAAGTTTGCAGAGGGCTTCCAGAAGAAAGGCCTGAAAGTAACTTTCTAAGACAAAAAATGCTGTTTATTTGTCAATGGGATCGCCTGAAATAGTAAGATTTAAATATTTGACTTGTAAGACTTAAAGTTTGAATTTCATTATTAGTAATCTTCTTTCAAAATGTAACTTGTTAAGATAAAAGATGTTTTTTCGTCATTGTCTGAATTGGTAAAATTCAAATATTTTATTTGTAAAATCTAAGTTTGAATTTCGTTGTTAATAATTTTTTTAATAGATGATTTATAAATCCAATATAAATTTTCTTTCATACTTACTAAATGTGTTGATCCTAAAATAAAAAAGACTTCCATTACCCTAAACTTTGGTGTACCCAAAAAATGCTATTTTTCTTGGCTTAACATTCGCAAGAAAAGAACAAGTTTTGAAATTAACAAGGTTGAAAGGACAGTTATTACAAGAGTTAGTTGGGATATCACAGTCAGAAAATTATTAGTCCTAAAGGAATATCTACTGCAACGATGCTCTCTCTCTCTCTCTCTCTCTCTCTCTCTCTCGATCAAAAGAGAAAGAAAACATTGCAACGACAAAAGTTCCATAACATTTGTATTAGTACTAGCAATTTTCCATATACAAACAAGCCACAAGGCCAGAGCCTGATTTAAGATTTTCTAATCATACTTGAGCTGAGCACCCAAGTCCGGGAATGAACTAATTGGGGTTAAATCATTTTGAGCAACTCTGGGACTCGTGAGCAAATGGCTCAGAGAAAAGGAGAGGCTCCACTTGAAAAAAACCTGAGTAAGCCCAAGCACCTGGAAGTGAAGAGATTGGGGGCTGAGTTACATCACAGAGACCTTCAAGCATCCGAACTACTTTACTCATTGGTGGTCTTAAACGCATTTCTGCTTGTATGCACCATAGTGCAACTTTTACAGCACTGACAAACCTTTCATCATTTTCATTAATATCTAGCTTAGGATCTATAATTTCTTTCAGATTTCCTTCTTCCAACATCTTGAAGGCAAAAGAAGGTAAATGAGCTTTCTCAGGAATTTCCCCAGGATCATAACTCTTCCTACCCCCGATGATCTCAAGCAACACCATACCATAGCTGTATATATCACTCTTCTCTGATATAGGATTGTTGGTAATCCATTCTGGTGCAAGATATCCCCTTGTACCTCTTAGTGTTGTATGTACCAGGCTTTCTTCACGGCTCAAAAGCTTAGCCAAGCCAAAATCTGATATTTTGGCATTAAAATTATCATCAAGAAGAACATTTTCAGGTTTTATGTCACAGTGCACAATCTTCAATTCACATTCCTCATGGAGATAAGCCAATCCCTTTGCTGTACCCAGTGCAATGTTGAATCTTGTATTCCAATCCAAAATGTTACTTTCTTCATTGTTCTTGAATATCCATTTATCTAGAGATCTTTTGCCCATGAACTCATAAACAAGAAGCCTGTGAACACCCTCAGAGCAGAAGCCTTTTAGCTTGACCAGGTGCACATGATGGATACTTCCAATAATTCTGACTTCAGCTTTGAACTCCTTCTTTCCTTGTCCTACACCCTCCAATTTTTTAACAGCCAATTGGGTGCCATCTGGCATCACACCTTGGTAGACTGAGCCAAATCCTCCTTGGCCAACCTTTTTAGAGAAGTTTTCAGTTGCCTTAGAAAGTTCACCATAAGTATAACGAACAGGCATCCCTGAAAAACCGTCCAGGAAATTATCCTCCTCCAAGTTTTCTTGAGCACATTCCAGCAATCTCTTCTGTTTGCGGTAGTAATAGAATCCCACATAAAGTAGAGCAGCAATAGCCAGAATTGTTGCAACCGCTATTATCACAACAAATATAACGTGCCTAGTTTCATTTTTGCTTCCTTCTTTAGCATGATTTTGCAAACCAGTTTCATTCCTTGAGACCTTCACATACGAAAGGAAACCACTAGAACCCACCTCAGCACGCTTCAGACTTCCTATTTTGTCAAACAAAAAGCAATTCCCGGTACCGTTTTCAAAGAACAGTGCAGAACAAGAGCAGTTTCCAAGGCAAGCTTTCTTGCAAGCATCTATACCAGAGTTCATATGGGGTTTGACAAACTGAAGCACAGAATAATCAAGCTTCTGACCAACATAGAGTAGATCTGCTGAATAGCAGTTGGAGATTATTGGTGGTCTGCAGTCGTTTTGGGCAACAAGAAGTTTGGGGCATTGACACACAGTGTCAAAATAGCACACATTTAATGGGGGACAAGCCTCTGGAATGTTGCAGGGATTTGTGGTATCTTTGTTGCCTCAGCAATTGTTCTACTTCCCTGATGAAGATTATAGAACGCAATTGCTCCATCTGATCCTAATTTGGCAGCCCATGTGACATTCACATCAGAATTTTCAGAGAGGTTTAACTTCCATAGCAAGCCTTTGTTGTGATCATAAAAGTTCCATGAGTTGGATACTAAACGGGCAGAATAAACCTTGCCGGTGAAATTTTTACTGGTTTTCCGGATTTCGTCTAGCAAGGACCAATAAGTTTGTGGAGTCTGGAACCCTGTGTACAAGACCAAATCCCCAGACTTAAATTCAAGATAATCACTCTTATCCATTCTGGGATAACTTTTAAGCGTCATTCCTTCAACAAACTCTTGGCCAGATAAAAGGGTATCAGTGGGATAACTAAAACTCTGCCAAAGAGCCCTTCCATTCTCCCCATGAAGTACCAAGTTACCTGAGTCCAGCAATTCCAGGGATTTGGCCCTTTCTCCGGTTGTGTTTGTGGCCCAAGCAACCTTATCTCCACTTTCCAGATAAACATTTCCATTTTTGTCAAACACAAACTTATCAGAATTGTCAACCAAGCCTCCTCTATTAGCAGTCCAAACAACTTGGCCGGTTTGACGATGAATGATAACCAAGACAAACTTTCGAGCATCCAGGGCAGTAAAGAAGCCAAAACCAAATAATTTACTTTTGGACAAGAGGAACCTGCCATCTTGTTCTACCCATTGCATCTGAGATGCTTGGAATCCTGGATATATTGAACCAACATGTTGATCGACAGCAATACAGATGTTGAAGGCTACAAGTAGATAAAAACAGAAGGTTCTGACTTTGAACAAACCCATAATTCCTGTAAATAAATACAAGCTGCTCAGCACCAAGTTTGCTAGCTACTATCCAAAATATTGTGCAAAGATTATCAAAAATTGAAGACTCAAGCTAAATTAAAAATACTAGTTAAAACATAGAAGCAAGAAAATCAGTACACAAAGATTAAGAAAAAAAAAATCTTTGCGTTTTAGGTTATATATCCCACAAAATGGAAGTGTGGGAAAATGGGTTTGCTCTCTGTCTGTTGGCAATGTTGCGGAGCGGGTTGGATTTTTATTTTTTCCGTGACCCGAAACTTCAATAATTTTATTCGATATTTGATCCATCTTTGCTTTAAAGTTTTAGGTGAAAAACTTTAGTACGTTAAAACTCAAAAGTTCTCATAATAAATGATGAAATTACGAAATATATAAAATTTAATCAATTAAAATTTAAATATCAAACAAGCATAAATTAATAATTATAATTTAAATATAATATATAAAATAATATAAATATTAAAGATATTTTGATAAATATACTTGATCGAATCAAATCGAGTTTTATATAAATTTGATTTTAATATGAATTTATCATTCAAAAAAATAAAATCAATTCGATATGACCCAACTTAAAATAAAATTTTTAAAAAATTCGATCTTAAATAATTAAATTAGATCAAAACATGATAGAATCAGGTTGATTTACTGTCCTCACTCGCTGGTAACGGCAGGAACCTTTTACATCTACAATTCTGAAAACAGATACAAGAAAATTTGAAGAGAAAATAAGCTCAACTGTATAAATAAAAAAAAAATGTCAAATCGCAAGGTTGATGTGTGACAATTCAATTCAGTAGAAAACGCTAATGGCAAAAGAAAAAACGAAAGACGGATGTACAAACACTCTTATGATACAAGCAAAGCTAAAAGCAAAAACAAAAGAGCACTAGCATTCCGGAAATAAAAGGAAATGAAAGAGCATTCTAAGTTATTACAACTTACAAGCGGGGTTAGAAATTCATAAGAGCTTTCTAGTAGTCTTTGATGGCTGATGAAGAGGCAAAAGAAAGATGGCCAGAACAGGTAATAGACACATTAGCAACCTCGTTTTTTTGGTTCAGTCCAAGAAACAGCTGGTATAGTGGTATAGGTAAGTTGGGACCTTACCTTTGGTTTTCTTGACTTATAAAGGCATAACCTTGAAGTAAGTTGGAAAATAAAACTAAAATCTACTATGGAAAATGAATACTAGACATCTTTCCTGTTTCCCTATGGAACTTGTGGAGGAGAAATAGGAAGAATGAGTCGGTAGGTAAGGACAAGTGGCAATGAGGTTATATATTTTTTAAAATAATTATTTTATTATAAATTTTAACTTAATTTTTATCATTAAATAAATACTAGTCAAAATTGCTACCCAAATTTGACTTATTATGAAGAAAAGCACTGATGTAGACGTAGTATTATTTGTTGCTGTGGAATAAAGGTGGGCGTACGAGAAAAACAATAACATATCAACACAAAGTCAATGGCTCAGAAATTTTCGTTTCTAGAAATTATTCTTGTGAATTTTCTTGAGGGTAAATTTCACATTTGCTATGTAATTTTTTTTTTAATCCTACTTTAACTTTTGAAGGGTTTTATTTAAATCTGTAATCGTTGTTTAAAATAATTTTATGTTGATCATGATTTTATTTAATTTTTCCTTAAAATTGACATAATGATCATGTTGTGATCATATAGATATTCTCTTGATTTTTCATATGGATATTTATTTCAATTATTAACAGAATAATGTAACAACTCCAAAATGAAAATGACCACTTTAAAGGATTAAATATTCAAATAAAATATTTAGAATATTAAAATTTATGGACGGATCCATGATTTTTTATCAATGGGGCAAGTATTTTAATTCAACTTATAAAATTTTTCTTTGAAAATAATATAAAAAGTTAAAAACAAATTAACATTTATAACAAATTTTTCTTTAAAATACAATTTTTTATGCCATAAATGCAATATTTGCACAGCTAAAATTAATTACATGGCTATTGATGAATATAATCTAAACACTATTATAGATAAATTATTTTTTGACACATGCACGTATATAAATATGTATATATATTTATTTAATAAAATTTTACTTATTAAATTTTTAAATATGGATATTATATGTGAAAGAATAAAAATCAAAATTTCCAATTTTATTATTTACTTTCATTTTTAATTCATTATAATGTGAAGAATAATAAATACTTATTTTCTCATATATGATGAAAATAATATTTTTTATATATAATAAAAACAAGAATAAAGACATAATTTTAGGTTAATTAAAGATCGTTTTTTTATTTTTTATTCTAATTAATTATCACTTTATAGGTTATTTATATAAACTCTAAAAGTTCTTTATTTGTTTTTCTTCAAAATTAATGTATATTATAATGAAATTACTTGTCACTCAAAGTATGGAGGCAAATATGATCCTTAATTCAATGGGGGGCTAATATAATAAAAAATTTTAATAGAGGTAAAATTTGAAATTTCTAAAATTTATGAGATTTTTTTATAATAAATCGAAAGAATTTTAGTATTTCAGTGAGGATAACTACCCGTACAATTTCATATATAAATCCGTCCCCGTTAAGAATTAAAATAAAATAAAAATAAAAGATTGGAGACTACAAATAGAATTATCTTGTTAGTATTATTGTACTATTTATTTTATAATTTTTTTCTTGTAAAAGTTAATAAATTTTAAATATATATATATATATAAAATAAATGGCAAAGAACAAATAACAAAAAATAAATAAGAGTTCGATTTGATATCACATAATAATCGATCAAAGGGGCACATGTTGAAGCGTACGCTGTCTAGATAAATTAACAATCATGCTGTTAAATAATATTTTTCAAGAGTTGGACATTGATGAAGTCGAAGATCTTTTTCCCATTATTTAAAGTTTCTTAGGTCAAAATTATAATGGTTATAAGAAATTTTAAAATTCAAATCGAAAATGATAGAAAATTATCGCCGGTTTATATATAGGATGGGTTGAAGAATGGGGCATCTGTGCAAGTTTTTTTTTTTAAAGAGAAATTTTGAAAATAAAATTTACGAAGACATTGATATAATACACATAGATTATATAATACATATAAATAGTAAAAAAAAAAATATAATACACAGATTATATTTATATTTTATTATAATATATTTGATTGAAATTGGTATCACAAATTAAGTGACATCAATTTAATTGATAAATTTACGTAATTTCCTTTATAATAACACTAATAAATATAAAGTTAAAGATATATATTATTTTAATTTTTGTTTATAAAACACATTTTTCCAAAAAAAATATTCAACTTCTTAAAAAAAAAATTTTCTTCTTTTAAAACATATATATATATATATATAATATTTTCATAACACTCATAAAGGAACGTAGAAAACATTTAGTAATAAAAATGTAAATCCCATGAATGGTTTGCTCATTGTGCTTCAAGGCCCAAAACCATATTTCTGCAGGCCAAGCATATGCTTAGTATTTTGATTTATGGACTGGACACTAGTCATGGAGACTGGAGAGGAGAGTCTCGAAAGAGTACTTCAATTTTATTCATATAAAATCATCCATTTGGCAACATGAATTGAATGTAATAGAAGAGATTTGAATTTTAAAATTAATAAATATTTATTTTTTATATTTTTGAAATATATATTAAATTTTAATTAATTTATAAATAGTTTATGCATTTCATCTCACAATTTTATACATTAGACTAAATTCAAATTTATATTCCCAAATGTAACAACGCATTTAAATCCTTCTTTATTTTCAATTTTACTTTTATTATTCTTTCCTCTTTTTTTTTTTTTAAATTAATTTAAAGTGCATCGCAATGTTAAGTTCACTTTCAATTTAAACGGAAGCGGCAAATGTAAACGTGCGCACGGAATAAAAAACCGTTGCGGTCGGAGTTCGGACCCCAAATTCACATTCCAATTCAGTTAAATATAAAACGTTATGCTCAAGTTTTCACGTCTTTGAAGTCTGGGGCACCCTCCTCTTTGTATGCTATCTTTTCCTCACTTTCATTTTAACGCGTGCAACTACAACACCTTTCCTTATGTCTTCTTTAATGATTTTCTCTTTTTCTTATAAAAATGATGACATAATAAATAAAATTATGGAATTACTATTAAAAAAATTATTAAAAAAACTATCATTACTAAATAAAAAAATGATAAATTACAAAAAAAAAAAACTGTGATACATTCATTTCTTTTCACTAATAAAGTAAAATATTTCTCAACGTTAGCGTGCAATCCACTCTCCACTACCGCGTGGATCAAATTGACAAATCTAGTGCACGAGGACCGAACAGCCCTCTTTGGATATTTTGAAACCCAGTATCCAACTTCGAGAAAAGACACGTGTCAATCTCTAATCAGACTGTTTTTTTTTTTTTCAAACAAAAGCCAAACAACGGAGAATCGAAACGACTAGAAACGAGGCAAAATTCGCTTTAAAAGACCAAGAGGCGCCTTCTCATTGGATACTATTTTAAACTTCCACTAAATTCTCTGTACCTTGTGCTGTAACTTTATCACTACCTTTTTGGATTTTGAATAAAAAAAAAAACCTAACATAATCCCAAAATCTCAACGGTTTTTGAGTATCTTCTTACCGCACAAAACACACAAATTTCAGAAAAAGAGAGAGAACAGAAAATTAAAACAAAGCAAACCCTTTTAGAGAGAAGGGGTTGTTGGTTTTTTTATTTTTGTTTTTTTTTTAAGAGAAAATTTTGTTGTTTTGCAGGTGAAACAATGGAGAGTAAGGAGGATGTTATTTCTGTTGAGCTTCCAGCACCTGCTTCTTGGAAGAAAATGGTAGCTTTTTTTTTTTTCCTTTGAAGTTTTAATTTTATTAATTTAGTTCTGTGATTATGTATTAATTGGCTTGCCCCTTTGAATTTTGCATCTTGCTTTAGTATTTTATATATTTTTTTGTCTGTCTTGGAAATTTTGGGTTATTTTTTGTGTTAATTTGGGAATTTACTGATTATTTTATGTTTTATAGGTATTGTGCTGTAAGTTTGTTTGTTTATGGTGGTAATTTTCATCATTAGGGTTACTTTTGAAGGTTTTACCTTTGTGTTGTTGGTAATAGTTGAAGTTAGGGCTTTGTGCTCCCTTTGTGGAAGTTTTAATCTTTTCAACCATGTTTAGGTTTAATTTAGTTATGACATGGTGCATAAAATCCAAAACAGAACCGGGAGAAGAAAATTTTGCTTGGCTTGTTTTTCCCAAAGTATTTTCTCTTTGAAGAAAGGGGGAGTTCTATTTTGCATTATATCATGATTTATGAGCTTCATGAAAGTTCCAGTGGCAATTGTGCTGGTTTCCAGCAGAATTCTGCTGCATTCTTTTTTGTTGTACTTTAAACCTAACGCTTTCATTTTGAGTAGTGGTTGAGAAAACTCTATCAAAGTAGTTATGTAATAGTGGATAAAGCTCTAAAATTTGAAACAAATTGATGTTAAACTATTATTAAGAAATTGTCAAATTGATATGGATGTTGTGGGATAAGACTTTTACGAGAATTAACAGCGCAAATAAATGAAGTTCTGATGTCTGGAGTATGAATTATAGATATTTAACTGGGGGTTTTAGCCATCAATGCAGAGCTGGTTATGTTGTTTCTTCTCAGTTATAGTGGGATGTTGTTGGTTGCACCTAATGCCTCTAGGGAAAAATGTTTAAAACTTTTCTATGTCGATTCTTAAGTATCTATCTTTTATAATTTGTAGTATAAGAGTCTTGTTTCAAATGGAGCTGACAGTGGTTATTTGGTTATACTGTGCTTATGCAAAATCTGTTCTCTGAGTCAAGATATGGTATGGTTTGGTGGCCATTAAATGTATTCATAAGCAAGAAAAGGTTTTTCATCATGTTTTTGAGTGTTAGGTTTTGGCTTTTGATGAAGGAATCATCAATCTATCAAAACTTCCTCTCTTGTTCCTTCTCAGTGGGAAGCATGTACTAAGTTCTTTTATTGTAGTTGAATACCTGAGATGACTATGAGTTATCATCGAGATGGGATGAATTTTCTTGTTCGTGGGATAGAGGTCTTGAAACAGCTTTATTTATGAATTGCAATTTTAGTCATTTTTGTACAAAGTGCAGTGTGGTTGTAACTGGGATTTTAAGTAGCTGGTTATGTTGTCTATGAACTGATGTGTGTTTCATGTATTAATGGTCCATGAAAATGAAAATTCATTGATTAGTGAAGAATGTGTTCTATTAGCCAATTCATGGGTTACTTTATATCATATGTCTATCATCTGAGCCATCGTGTAGTCGAATTTACTGAAATTGGAGTCAGCCTAGTGGCCACTGCTATAATCTTCTTTACTTGCGCCAATGGCTGATTTTAATTTTTAAAGGTTTTGACTGCTAATCATGGTTTTAAATGGAAATAATTATGTCTAGTGCTGATGCATTTCTTGGTCCATCTTGCTTAGGAGATTTTCCATAGTAGTGAAACAGATAATAATGTAGCCACATGAGGAAAAATCAATATGTTAGGAAGGGAGCCCTTGGAGTTCAATGAAGTATGGAGATCCTCTATATGATCATCTTTTGATCTGTGTCAGCATTCTTTGATTCTGAGTTTTAGTTTGTTCTTTCAAAACCTAAGTTTTGAGCTTTAAGAAAAATTTACAGAATGGTAAACAAGCAGTGGCCCTTCACTTGTTGTTTCAGCTCTAAAAGTTACCGTTCAATGTAAATTTATGGTCTAATCAAGAAAAGGGCTCTTTCCCTACAATTATTTTTTTCCTAATACTTTAGAGCCCATTGTTGTTTTAGTTGCAATTTTGTTGATATCCAATCAATATTGATTCATGTTATTGTGCTTCTTATCTTATTTGATTTGATGGCTATAGTGCTACTTGTATAACATGTCTTCTCTGTTCATTGTTACAGTTTTTCCCCAAGAAAGTTGGTTCACCGAGGAAGACTGAGATCATGTTCGTTTCACCAACTGGGGAGGAGATTAATAACCGAAAACAGTTGGAGCAGTATCTAAAATCAAACCCTGGTAATCCTCCAATAACAGAGTTTGATTGGGGTACAGGTGAGACCCCTAGAAGATCAGCGAGGATCAGTGAAAAGGCCAAGGCTACTCCAACACCAGAAAAGGAACCCCTGAAGAAGCGAGGCAGAAAATCATTGAGTGCAAAGAAGGAAGACAAGGGAACAAAGCCTGTTCCTGAAAAATCTGAGGGTGAAAAAGAAAGTGAAAAGGAAGATGCACAAGCCACAGAGAAGAAAAATGCAGAAGGTAAAAATGAAAAAGGTACTTTCAATCAGGTTGACAATGGATTTAAAACAGAAGCAGCTGACCAGACTGGGCATTCTGATGCCAAGATGGAGGAAGCTGGGAAAGAAGCTGGAAAAGATGTTAAGATACCAGAAACTGCAGAGGATGACAAAAAAGAAGAGGCTGCTGGTGCTGAAGAAACACCAACTCCAATGGAAGTTCAAGAGAAACCTGCAGAAGCTAGTTGTACTGATGGAACTCAAACTGAAAAAGAAGAGGAAGTCCCTATTGAAAAGGTGCCGCAAGCTCAGGCAGAGAAAGAGAATGGTACATGCCAGGAAAAATTAGAAAACCCCAAAACTAATGGGGGAGTAGGGAAAGAGAATCCAAATGGAGCAATCCCTGAGTCCGAGGGAGAGGCCAAAGAGAAACAAGGTGTACAGGAGGTTGCTGGCAAGTGGAGTTTTCAGTTAGAGGAGAAAGGCAAGGCAGTAGATGCGGAGGTGATTGAAAATGGTAAGGTTAAACCTCCGGGATCTGCTCCTGTAAGCTGCTAAATGTACCATCTGATATCCTAGCTATCCTGTTGTACTGTCTTTTTTTGTATTGCCCGTGTAACCTCTATGATTCCATGGATGACTGTAACATTTATGTTGTTGTTGCTAGATTTGATTGTATGTAGGGAAATCAACCTGTATCCCTGTAAGTAGGTTTTGAAAATTTCAGCTTATGTTATATTTTGCTGAACTTAGATTGTAGGCACCTGGAACTCATCACTTATGGTTATTGGCTCAAGTTTCAAATTGAAAATAACATGCTATGTGGCATAGATTAACTGCATCGTATATGCTTTGGTATTGTTGTTTAGGCCATTTGCCTATGTTTGGTTTGCAGATTTTAGTATTATTAATATGAAGAATGGAGAAATTTTGACGGAAAGAAGGGCAGTGGCAAGAAGGTGACATCGTCTGTCTCCAACTCTGTGATGAATGGTGGGAATAATTTCATCATTCCTGGTGTGTGGAGTTTAATCTTCTGCACTTGTTTAACATTCAGCTTTTGGACCGTCCCGCTCAAAGCATGTAGATTTATATAAACACAAGTACCCCTCTAGCTTTATTTCTGCTAAGCCCATCTAGATCTTTCTGAAGAGTCAGTAGCACTATTGTTCTAAAGATCTTTTTACATAATTCTTTTGAGTTCAAAGACGACCTTGATGACCCCTTTATCGAGAGTGTCTTCCATATTTGGGATGTTTTATTGCCTGCAGCAAAGAACGTTTTTAGTACACTTTACAGGTTGGGTTTAAAGGGTATTGTTCAGGTTTCAAGTCCACACTCGGAGGCTGTATTTTCCCATTCCTTCCCACCATCAGCCTGCCCTGCATCTTAAGACCTGATGTTCTTCAAATCATGCGGCCACTTCGGCGGTTTCTCTCTCAAATTGGTTCTCCATTTTATATAAATGCATATCCATTTCTAGCCTATCGAAACCTCCAAGTTTATTTGAAAAAAAAAAAAATGTATCCCCAAATGAGAGGGAAATATACAAAAACACTTTATATAATTTTATTGTCATAGTTAGTGAAGTCTTGCAATATTTTCTTTTGATTCTATTATCCTATTTTTTATTATAGAAGTAAAAAAAATAATTTGCGATCACTAACAATGTATCCAAAAATTGAGTCAAACTAAATTTAAATTTGCAAATCTGAAATTTAAAACTTGAGTTACTTTCCAAAAATTGTTGATATATAATTAACAGCTTAACTTTTACCGAAATTATGCGATTACTCCACGGTTGGTGCCAACATCTACCTACTTTTTAATTCTTTTTTCTTTTCATCACGGTCAATGAAAATGGTGAAAGTGGAAGGTCAACGACGCAATTACCGTTGTTTAATCGTTATTATATTAAAATGCTACTGACCCTCGTTCGAGATCATGATTAATTAATTACAAAAGAGATGCATCCTTGAGCCTTTTCATCCCCAGAAAAAAGATTCATATTCTCTCTTTTTTTTTTTTTTTTTTATGTCCAAGAGAAAGAACCAATATCTTCCCATTTGGTCGCTTAGCACCATGCAATTACTCATTACAAGTGTGTTTATATATATATTATATCATATTTTTTTCCGATTCTAGTATTTTTTTCGAATAAATTTTGATATTATTATTATTATTTAATTTCAAGAGCACTTTCTAAATTTTAAATATTAATAATATGATGTTTCTTATTATATATAATATTATATTATAATATACATAAAAAACTGATAGAATTTGCTTACGTCGATGTTTAGGTGGACAAACTATATTATTGACATGTAAGATATTTTTAAATAATTTTATTAAATCAATTATTTAATTTTTAAAAATTTTAAAGTTTCAAATTTTGCATTTATCAAAATCTTTCCAAATATATAAGATTTATCTTAATTTAAATCTAATAAAATATATCTTCTTATATTTCACTCTTATTTAATTCAAATAGTTTTTAAAAATTAAATTTCTAAATCTTAAAAATCATAAAAAATTATATACCGTCTAAATTAATATTTATATAAATTTAAATAAATAAAATTTGTGATTGAATTACTGTTATTTACCAAATTTTATCTTTTTTTTTTATAATTTAAAATAAAAAAATATTTTATGTCAATTCAAAATTACACACATATCTAAATTTAAAATTATACTAATTTCTTTTATCTTAATTTAAAATTAAACTTGGATAAACTAAATTTTTAAAAATTTAGATTTTTTAAAATTAAATAATTATTAAATATATATTTATGATTTTTTCTCACAATCAATATTTTTTTCTTTTGTCATAAAAGTTTGACAAGCTAAAGTTTCAAACTTAAATATATAAACTTATATTCTTTACAATTAATAGTATAAGAAGAATGATGATCACCAAAAGTTTTAAAGGCATTAAATAAAAACTTATTCTTTACTTAGTTTATCTATCTAACCATAAAATCATCAATTATGTTTAAAAATAATTTTATTAACAATATGGTTTTCTTTTTATCTAAAAATAATTTTATTTTAAGAAATATTGTTAGCCCAATACATTTGTGTAATAATGACTTGAAGTATGTAAAAAATAAGAACTAACTAAAAAGTAAATGGTTATGACTAAATTAATAATTATGATTTGTTATTCAATCAAATAAATAAATAAAAATATATATATATATATCAAACAAGAAAAAAAACGGTAGCAAAATTTTTAGTAAAAACAATTATCATATATATATATATATCAACATTATCATAAAAACAATTATTAATCTTAATTATTTAAATATTGATTCTTAAATTTTTATCAAACAAGAAAAAAAAATAGTAACAAAATTTTTAGTATTTAGCAAATGAATTGAAGAAAATATTTTTTTATGAAAAAAATGTTTTTTATAATTCTTGAAAATTTATAAAAGTTTAGACTTCTTTTAGATTAATCATATCATTTATAATATATTATGTATAAATTATCATTTAATTGTAACTTAACATTTATAAATATATGATTATATATTAGAACAATAATTAAAAAATAAATTTAAAATTATGAAAATTTTAATACAAAATCTCATGCATTGTATGGGTTAAAAAAACTAGTAAAATATATACATATATATATATATATATACATGAAATATAATCCCAAACTATTACAAATTTTTTTCTTAAAATAAATTCCACTTTAAAATATCAAGCATGTATGGCTGCAATGGTGCTGCTGACAGCAGGATATATAGAAAAATGGTTGAGGGATCCTTTTCAGTGTACGAGCTGGACACTGGAATTGGAATTGGAATGGTGAGTGATGCACTTGGTGGAAGGTTGCACCAGCGACGACCCTTTTGCGACGGATTTTGAAATGAAATGTCGGCCTTACGTATCGAGATCGAGACATCAACTAATTTGTATTTTTCAATGCAAATGGGGTAGGAAATCTAATCCTCTTTCACATTTTCTGTGGCCATAACCAATGACCCAAAAACGAACACAAAGAAATTTATTTCAATTTTACTCAATGTTCTAAAATTCAAATATAATTTAATTTTTTTAGTATTTCATTTTTATTTGCAAGATTTAAAATTTAAATTTTGTCTAAATATTTTGTTAAAATATTTCAAATTTATTTATTTCCTCAATTATTATTAAAATTTTAACAAAATATATCACTTTCGTAGAATAACCCAACCTAAATAGTCAAATTAATTATTTTGTTATCACATGACATTCGAGATATTCAAGTTCACCCAATTTTTTCGTATAAACATTTAATTTTAATAATTAAGCGAAACAAATTTTTAATTTCCTTTTTTTCTTACTGATTTTTTAATAATGTCAATTATATGAAAATAACAATAAAAAAAAGGAAAAGATTTTTTGGTCTTCTCGAACGGAAAGTTCTAAATCTTTAAAATGCAATTCTTATTGTTTTTTTAATCATATACAAGCATTTTTTCCAAACCTTGAAAAAACAAAAACAAATCCAAGGCCAATACCAGGAAAATTGGAAAATATCATAACTAACTAATCTTCTGTGGTAGGGATCATCTCAGCCTCATCATTTTCAACATAATCATCACCGTTGATCTGATCAAGAACAAGCACCAATCCCATAGCAAAGGCCCCATCAAAGCCAGGCTTTAAGGAAAGCAAGAAAACGTCCTTACCAAGTACCACGTTGGTGGAAGCATCAACTTTGCGTTTGATCTCAGCCACTGATTCCTTGGCTGCATTGAAGATCGTGCAGCTGCGTTGTCCGAAGCTTCCCTCGATCTGGTACTCCTCTCCTGGATTGTTGAACACTTCAACCATCATCCCACACCGTCCGATTATTGATGATCTTTTAATACTGAAGATTGGTTTCTGACCCTCCGATCTTTCGCCGAGAAAGCCTTCCCACCGGTGATGTAAACTCGGCCTCTGTTTTTAGGCAAAATCAGAGAAAGTTTATCAACTCACTACGTTAACTTAACATGGAAATAAAATAGTTTTCCAATTAAAGAAATAGAAATGGATTGGTAACTATTTATTAAAATGGCAAGTAAACACTAAACAAAATATAATAAACCAAATCTAAATAACATAGTGTTTCCTTCTATAAATGGGAAAATCCAAACACTAACGAGTTGACTCGGTTTAATTAATATTTGGACGAGGGACGAGTACAAAATTGGAATAAGATCAAAACTAAATCTCAGCCCATTAACTGAAATGGGCAATTTAGTACATTTATTATCGAAAAAATGAAAACCAAATATAATAAAGTATCTGGACGAGTTGACTCAGAAGTCAGAACCCTCCATGAACGAGTTACAAAAGTTTCTTAAACATTATGGAAAACAAACCTATACCCATTTATCCAAATCAGATCATTAAAGAACCCAGTAAAACAAATCCAATTCTTTTCCGTGTCACTAAACAGGAATCGACAGACCGAGTCAAATCGTTCAACGAAAAAAAAAAAGAAAGAATATACCTTTTTTCTTACAGTGAGTAGACACCTTCCATGAGCATCCATAAGAACAACTTCACCTTTATCACGAGGGTCAGGGCCGTACGAGTCGACTCGGAAGACTAACTGACCTTTACAATCGTAAACAGTGAAGCCATCATTAGCGAAGAAAAGAGAAGTTTTGAGAACAGTGAGATGCTTCTCTTCGTCGTAAATATAATCCCCATCCACAACCAAACCTGATTTCATATTGTTCCCCTTGTCTATATGCTTCTTTAGATTCCAGGAGCCTTTGATTTGGAGCAAAGAAGAACAAAAACTGAAGGCTTTTTAGAGGTGTAATGCGAGGAATGAAAAAGAAAAGTAAACGTTGAGAAACGGGAACCGTTGAAGGGAATATTTATAGTGTTTTTGGAAGAAGATGACACGGTTCAGAACTCGGTGCCCAATTGGGACATGCGGATTGCATTAATTACTACTAATATTAAAATAATTAAGCCATTGTTTTTCTATTAAAATCTGAGAATGGAACCTAACAAAAATGGATTTTTTCAGAACGTGGAAGTCAGAATCAGACTTTGGAATGTGATGTGACCAATTCATCCAATCGCTTTAAAGGGGCAGGTATTTATTTAACATATTTAAAGTTTTTTTTTAATATTTGAAATTATTTGAATTTAAATTTTGATTACAAAAATTGTTAAAATAGTGAAAGGTTTTTGAATTATTTTATATTTAAATAAAATTTTATATATTTGCTATATTTAATAATTTTTTTAATTTATATTAAAATAAATTTTTATTTCAAATAAAATACTATTTATGTTAGAAATTTATTTAAATATAAATTAAAAGTTAATTATTTATTTAAATATAAATTAAAGATTAAAATTTTATTTAAATTCAAATTAAATGTGAATGGTTTATTTAGATATAATAATATTATAAAAATTGCTATAAATAAAGTGATAAAATTTATAAATTTTTTATTATTTTAATTTAAAATTTAAAAATTAATTATTTTATTATAATTATTAACAACATATTTAAATTTTAAATTTAAATTTAAATGTCTAATATCTTTTCTTTTATTTTCACTTTTTTAAAATGAATCGGAACTGTACGAATCAATTTTTATTTACGGAGTAACTGAGTTTATTGGGCTTATGAGCAATGGTTTTTTTATTTACAAAACAATTAATATTTTCGGTGGGCCCGCTAATGATTTATGTTTTTAGTCTATTAGGTTTTTTTTTTTTTTTTTACTTTTTGGTTGCATTTTATTTTAAGCATATGTTTAACAGTCTTTATAAGCATTGGTTAAAAATAATTAAATTACTATTTTAGGATAAATTTTTGCTTTTAATATATTGTTTTAACTAAATTCAAGAGAAATAGTGCATTAGTTACTATTTTCCTTTTTGAATTTTACTAAAGAATGTCTTAAGAGCACACTTTAAAGTTATCATATTAAAAAAATATTTTTTTTCAACGCATTGAAACTATCATAATAATTATCAATTATTATTTTATTTAATAAAATGAATATTACTATAAAATATTATGTTAACTAACTTTAAAAAGTATTTTATTGTCACTCGTTAGTAAAATTTTTTTTAAATACCACCTTAATCAATGTTGTTAGGGTTAATATTTTCTTATTTTAATACAAATTAAAAAAATATGGGATAAAATTAAATAGCTTTTTCGTTTTTGACCAAGAGATAAAATTAAATGGTTTGAGAATTATGATAATGGCATTAAAAAAGAAACAAAAATAATTTTATTATGTTTTAATAGTTTTTTTTTTCCTTTCTATGGTAGCCATGTGGCTTTTAATTTAATATTGAAAATGGTTTGCTTTTAATTTAGAATTGAAAATGTTATGTCAATAAGCCTTTAGCTTAATGATAAGGAAGTGACCAATCTTAAAGTTTTAAATTCAAATCTTATGGCATGTAAGTTTATTACAAATTTTTATTGAATTTGCCTAGTAATATTATAATTATAATTTTATTATTTAGTAATTTTTTATATATAATTATAATATTTGATTATAATTAAAATTTATACTATATTTGTAATTTCATATAAAAATTTGAAAATGAAATGCTTTGGTTTTATGAGAGCATTGTATTATATGTCAAGCTTTCATGGAACGTGATGGAAAGAAGGAAGACCTCACAAATCAGAAAGGAACAATAGAGAAAAGGACATTGGTAATGCCCAACGACATCTTTAATTTTTTTTTTTTTTTTAACTAACACCACTAACTTCATTTGATACTAGTTGGTAGCATGACAATCATTAACCCTATATATTTTGAAGAAGTAAATTCAAAAGTGAGTTGAGTTTTATCCAACTCACACTTCTTATAGTCTGTTTGTTTTATTTTTTATTTTTATTGTTTTTATACAATTATTATTCCATACAACATTGATGATTTGTACAATTTTAAATTCCACAAACAAAATTAAATAATTTTTATATTACTATTTATGATTAATAAATTTATTAATCTTCATAAATAAATGTGTTTTCTGATTCCCATATATAGCAAATTAAAAATATTATGAGTAAATATATTTATCAATTAAACATTTAATTTAAAATCGATCTAATTTGTGTACAAAATTATAAAAATTTTAAAATCAATAGTTGAAATACACTACTTTAATAAATTCTATCACATATAAACAAAAATAAAAATTTATTAAGTGATAAACTTAAAAAGAGTACCTGATAAAAATAATAAATAAAAATAATAAAACAAAATCTAAATTTGAATATAATATTAAACATCCAAACTAATAAAAAAACATACTTGAATATAAAATAAAAAATATAATATTTAACAAATATAAAATAATGTTACTTAAACAATTCCAAACCGGGTTAATTATTTTAGATTCACCATTGAATCATTGAATTACAAAGTCAATGATAACCCCAGTCAGCCCAGCATTATTCAGATCCCCGACTAATATGAAACCGGCAAGATAATTAGGGTGGCCATGCACGAGGGACATGGGTCCTATTTTCCACGAAAGCCAAAAACATAGATGATATGTCAAATCTTGTAAAAATTCAAGATCATTTGCAGAACGAATAACTGAAAAAATAAACGACAAAGCAGATATCAAACAAAAAAAAAAAGTCATTCGAGAAATTATAGTGGACTCACCGCCGATTATCAGTACTAATACCTTTTTCTAAAAAAAAAAAAAAAACGTAGAGGTTAGAAATTGGTTGAGCTACGTACACCACACAAATAGGACTTGATATATGATACGAATCTATCTTCTAATCTAATTTGTGGCCAATAATTAATTAATTGAAAGGGTTTCTACCATATTTTTCTTGCTTTGAAATATATTAGATTGTTGCAATTATTATGGTTTCATGCATTTTATAGATTTATGATTCACAAAATTTAATTCTTAACATGTTTATATCTAAAGTTTTAAATACTAAGATTTAATGTTTGATAATTAAAAGGAAAAAGGAAATTCAATTTGTATTAAATGCAACTATTAAACCGAAATACAAATATCAATGATTTAGACTACGTATCCTTCCTATCTTATCTTGCAATTAGGTGGTTGGCCCATCTCCCACATAATTGACTTGGGAGGAATCGTCCAATCCTCCCTGATTGCTGGATTGAATTGATTTCCACCAAGAATTTAATGCCTCGTCCTTTTGAGATTTTTTTTATAAAAAAGGTCAAAAACTATATATGTTAAAATTTAAATTTATTTTTTATGATAATTATATAAATAAATTAAATTAAGTTTTGATTTTATAAATAATTATTTAAGAAATCATTTTCGTTATTTTAATTTTTTTAAATTATTGAATAATGAATATATTTTTTGCTTCAAAATTAAGATTTTAGTCAATTGATGATGCTATAATTATGATTGCCAAAATTTTACTCTATTAGTTTATACATCAAACATCTGTCTGTTCAACTTTTATGTTTATCAACAATCCAACTTTATTTTGGGTCTTTGAGAATTGCACAGACAGTAAGAAATTCTGATCAAATTCCTATTAAATTCTCGATTTTGAACACGTAATCTTTAATAATTTAATTAATTTACATATCATCTGAGTTAATATTTAATTAACACAAAAAACTTACTTTAATTTTTATCAATTAACTTCAAATTTTTATCTTAATTTAACACGCTTCCAGCAGTTATACCCATATTCCATAATCAAATGCAGAAAATTCATCACTATTTTTTTACAGCCAATGAAAAATTAAAAAAAAAAAAAAGGTCACAAAAGTTTATGTAAAACGCCGTACGTAAAGTTCTTCCCATGCACGTTGTAAAATATATAAGACGTGTGCAAAACATGTGCAAGTGAAAGGCTAGTTTCCATGATCTAATCGATTTTACGGCGTAAGAAGTCACTGTAGCTAAGGCTGCAACCGGCCTTCCTTAAAATCTTAATTGGTTTAAAGGTTTTTTTTTTTTTTTCTTTTTAATCAACGATCTATAGGATAAAACACTAAATTCAAATTTAAGATATTGAAATTACAGGCAACTACAGGCACAGAATCAAACAATCCAACCCCGAATTGCACTCTGATGTGTGGTGCTCATGCTGATCATTCATACTGCCCACACAGGCAAATTCTCTATGTGACTATATATATGGTCTGTGGTCCAAAGGGAACATTTGGGAATTGTCAAAAAGAATGGGCAAGAAAGGAGACAGCCACACACTCAATCGCATAATTTTTCTTCTCATGATAGGGGCTTTTTGTGAAGATATATATATATATATTAATTTAAATGTAAATTTAATTTATAGCCGGGGGAACCACAAAAACGATGTACATGTGTGACAATATTGGTTCCAATATGGCAATATGAACAAACTAATCTAGGTTACATTATTGTATCGTGTCACGGTAATTTTAAACTCTGCTAATCTTATATATGCACACTCGCTACTGGGTAGAAATTTTTTATACTAATATTAAAGATTAAGTGTTTGATAAATTGATGTCATGAGATCAGACACCAATTCAGTCGACGAAATTATTTAAAAAGGGAAAAAAAGTTAGTTTTAAAACATATAGATTCATTTCTCACTCTATTTTAAAGGAAAAGTAAATTACTATTATAATTTTATTAGTAATATATATTTTTTATTTTTTGGTTCAACAAAGTTTAAGTGATGTGAGAGTATTATATTTTAAGATTAAAGCATGTCGTAAGTTTTCGTAAAAATTTATATTACATTTACAAATCGTTTACTAGAATTATCAGCAATAAAAATCGATTTTAAACCTATTATAAGAGAAAATTTTTATCATATTTTTTATTTTATAATTTATCTTTTTCGTTAAATTCCTTAATTGTGTTTGTATTCGTTGACAATATGTAACATCAACCTTAGTAAAAAATTTTAAAATATTATAAATAGATAAAAATTATAATTCATTATCTCATAATTTTTAAATATTTTTTATTAATTAGTAAGTGTTAATTTTGATAATGTATCATTGCAATTGAGAATCCTCTTCTTTAAGGGGAGCAAATTTGGCATTTCTTGCTAATGGAATCGATTTCTTAGCTGAAATTCATATAACTAAAAAAAAGAGATAAATAAAAATCTAACACATTATTATATATATGTTCCTGGCAAGACATCACCTGATATGTATTTTATCATTTCAGATAAATGGTGAAAAATTATATAATTATTTTATGAAGTAATTTTTAATGTACCAAATAAAACAAATTCTATGTATTTATTTTTTGGTAGGAAATGCTATGTATTTTATCTTGTGAAAACAACTTCTAGCTAGTACTCTAATTGCTTTTGAGCAAATTACTTTTTGGTTCCCATTTAATATTAAACCCTTAACCACTGTCATGTGGGATTTGGGCTTCGGAATTGGACTCAAAAGCCACCCAGTCCAAGGCCTATGAATTATTGTCGATTTTTTTTATTAATAATGTAAGGTAGTGCAATCTTGCTGCCAACAGGAATCGGCCATTATGGTTACGACCTTGTGTGATAACCTAGAGGTCTATGGTTCAAAGCTGTAGGCATCGCTGATGCTGCCAATGATAATGATAATAATGATGATGATCACAATTAAAAAGAGGTATTCTAAAATACCTTTTTTTCTCATGAATTTAGTAATTAATTCCTTCTATAAAAGTTTAAAATTGTACGGCTTTCTTTGATTTATGAAAATATTTTTGAAAGGAACTATCAAATTTGATTATTGGTATTTAAGATTTTTTAGATGTGCTATATTAGGGAACAGTTTTTCGATAGTAATACTTTTTTGGTGTTTAAAAGTACATTTGATTTTCCATTATAGTTTACATTTTTAGTGCATTTTCTGAATGGTATAAAAATTTCTAGATACATTTCAAACAAAGTCAAGTTTCCCAGCCATTCAAACTAATTTAAAGATGAAAAGTATAGGAGTACTTCATTATAGTACAAAGTATGGTTTCATACTTTCATGTATATAGGAAATAGAAAAAAGATCATGAATACAATGTTTAACGTGTTGAAAAAAGTGAAGAAAATAAGACGAATTTGGCACTAAAATTGAGGCTCAAATCCGACAGACAGGTTAGACATGTGTTAAGACTTTTGTTGCTGAAGAACCCGGGGCTTAACTCATGAAAAAGACTTCATTTGTCAAGCTAGGATTAGGAGAATGTTTTCCAAGAATTCATGAAAAAGCCCATTTGAGAGACTATATTTAGGTGAAGTTTTGTTTGCACTGGGCCATGGTCACAGGCTCATCCCCAATGAACTGTGTGTTTGGGACAATACTTGATCCTTAGCATCTTAATAACACCATATTGTATGTATATTCTTCACATTTATGCTGTGCGCCAATGGCTAATCGAACTGATTTGCAGGACTTGTGCAAGCTGTCAAGCACCAAACTCTGGTCACTGGTTAGATTTTCATTTTCACCTGCCCGAAAAGAAAGCATGTGGATTATATAGCTATGAGAGAAATGGAGAAAAGTCATCCCAAGCAAGGAAATTCATAGCTGCCATGCCAAGTTAAGTGAAATTCAAACCACAATGTTCTGTTTTTCTTTTCTTCTATAGGATATTTGACGTATCTGGAAGTCGATTTATTTTATTTTCAACCAATTGCCAATCCTTGCTTCATACACCACAATTATCTTCTTAGTAAAGTTACGTTTCAACCACTTCCTAAAAGGTCAAAGAAGCAAAACTGTAGACCACACTCTTCCACAAAATTTCTTATAATTTCATTTAAGCTGATAAAGAAACGGGTTACATGATAGATTAAAAGTCAAAACAATTATGATACCAGAAGTCTAAGACAAGCACAAAAAAAAAAAAAAAAAGAACGGTAATAATAGTTTGTAATTTGATGCATCTATTACCTAGGTTTTTTTCTGCCTCTCATTGTCATATAACTCTATACAGACAGGGTGAGAAAACGTTTTGGGTCTTTTCATTCTAAAAGAGAGTCCGAGTTAAGCGGGAGATTCTTCAGTTTTGAGCAGCTGAATACCAGAGAAATGAGAGAAGAGAAAAGGGATAATACCTTGTGATTTGGACTATTTGATGCTTTTGCAATCTCCGTCATTTCATCATTTTGTTTGCTGGACCTACAGTTGAAAATTTCATGTTAAAATAAAAGAAATCTCATCCAAAACACATGTCCCCATACAAAAAAATGATATAACATGGTAGGGAATAGAAATAGATGTTGATAAATCATATGAAAATGAAACAATGTGTTAGAGATAACAGTTTAAACAAATGAAACAAACTGCCACAAAATGTAATTGAAAGTCTTACAGTACTTTTCAAAATATCACACCTTTAATCATGTCTTCAGCTTCATTTCACCATCACTGAGGTTCAAAGAAAGGCAAATATGCATTTTGAGTGGCTTTATCCTTCCATTCTAGTCTTTCCCACCACTCCTTTTCTCCTTGAATGCAGATTTGATTTCCCTTAGCACTTTCGGCGTTGACCGGGAGCTCCCCCAGCTTCGGGCATTCTCTTACAACAATTTCTGTCAAACATGGGAAGGGTAAGGCATCCCAATATATACTCTTCAGCTGTGGTAGAAACTGTAAACCGAGGTTTTGGAGCTTAGAAAATGGGTTTGGTTTCAGATTTATAACCACATTTGCGACTTCACTCAGCTTTTCCTCACTCATTATTTCTTCCATTTTAGCGCAATTAACTACCCAAAGAATCCTTAGATTTGGAACAAGAATAATCCATGTCATGTCCCTTAGGTTGCCGCACTCAAATATTGTCACCTCTCGGAGTGTGGGAAACAGTGAGGTTTGTATCATTCTTCCTTCCCCTAATTCGCTCACCATCTTCATCTCTTCCATGCTTCCACATTCACTGACATCGAGCCTCTCCAGGCGCTCCATATTTGCTAAAGACAAAACATTCAACAGCTTTGTCTCTTTAAAAACACAAAGAGATAGTTCTTGAGTGCAGCATTCTAAGTTGCGGAAGCTCAAAAATCTTTCCAAAGCGAAAGCGCTTCTTATGTGAATACTCAGCATATTCAAATATTGCAGGCACCCCAATTCTTGTACTAGACCTTCATTGCCATCATTCAGGAGATTGTCTTCATCTGTTTCATTTGGATTATGAAAACCATTACTCGGCCTTTTCAAATGTTGTAAGCACTCCAATTCCACTATTGCGTCGTCATTATCACTGTTGAAGTGAATGTCTTGATCCATTTCATTTGCATGATCAACAGGAGCACCAGTACCAGATCGAAACATTCTGAATATTTGCAGTTTTGAAAAGCTAGATATCAGTTTTCGTGGAATTCTTCTAAGCACGTCCGTGTACCTCAAGTCCAAGTATTTCAGTTTTGCCAGACACTTCATCTTAATGGGCAACTCTGTTATACCTGTCCGTGATAGATTAAGACATTCCAGTGAAACCAATTCTGAAATTCCCTCAGGCAATTCACTTAGACCCCTGTTACCTGCCAAGTTCAAAACTCTTAGATTAGGCATGAATTTGAAGAAGCCATCGCTGATCACCTCCAACTCATTATAGTTGAGTAATAACGTTTGAAGATTAGGGCATGTAGGTGTTTCTGTGAGATATTTAATTTTATTTCCGATCAATGATATTCTTCTAACATTTTCCCATTTCCCAGCATCTGGTGTATCAGTTAATTGGAGCCCTGCTTGAACAAAGAAACTCTTTTCAGCTGCTTCAGATTCACATGCTATCCACAAAGTCATGTCACGAATCACATCATGCATCTTAAGATAGTATTCACCCTCTTCTTCTAACAGGCAAGCATTAACAAGAGAATCAATGATACTGTATCCTTGCAATCGAGCTCTAATTACATTGTCAAATTCATCCAAAAGCCCCTCACAGAACCAATACTCAATTAGCTCAGATTTCAAAATAAGAACATCTTCAGGATACAAACAGCAGTATAAGAGGCAAGTTCTCATTGTGTCACAATGCAAGCTATCAAAACTGAATTTTAAAAGAGGATACACCTCTTGTTCCATTCTTGCCAACTTATGGGCAGATTTCTTCAACACCTCAACTGCGTATTCCCATGCTTGGGGTGTCTTCTTGCTAGCCATGGCTCGGCCAATTGTAATTAGTGCCAGAGGCAGTCCACCGCACTTCTCAGCCAACTTTTTAGCCAACTCTGGAATATCCGGATGGCTGTTGAGGGTTTCTTCTCCAACTTTCTCTCGAAACAGTTTCCAAGCTTCATTTGCTCTCAAACAATCCACTTTGATTTTTTGAGCTTGCATTTCATTACATATCTCTAAAAAACGAGTAGTAAAAACTACTTTAGAACCATTATCTTGGCTAGGCAAAGGGATCCCTATTTTGGTTAAATGCACCCGCTCCCACACATCATCCAACAACACAACAAATTTTTTCTTGTTCAAAATTCTGAAGATATCTACAGCTCTCTCATCAGAACTTTTATTCGCCATCAACTCATTTAAAAGGCCTATCCTTTTCCCAATCTTTTCTTGAACATTTTCAACCGTATGATCTTTAGACACCACTACCCAGATTACAAGATCAAAATCGAATCCTGCAGTACTCAACTTGTTGTTAATCTGGGTCAGGAGTGTCGTCTTCCCAACTCCTCCCAGTCCATACAGACCAATCATTCCCACTGATTTGTCTTGGAGTAAGGTCCAAACCTTAGTCAATGTTGATTCCAAGCCCACTGTGGGTTCAGCCGGTCTTACAAGTACTGGAGTCGTGGGTTCGTTCTCAGCTACCTTATCAAAAACTCCTTTCTTCTTTAGCTCAACAATTTCTTTAAGTTTTGTAGCCACTCGTCGACCAAACTTGTAGCTAGACCTGCAATTCTTGGAAAAGTAGCCTGCCATACATAATTTCCCAGTTTCTTTGGAGCCATCCTTTATCAATTCCTCAGCTTCCATTACCACAGTTTCCACTCTTGAAAGCCACATTTGAACTTGGCTAAGCCGCTTGATCATTTGTTGTTGTTCAGCACATTCGACCCTCCGATGCACGTCATCCCTGAGCGCTTTCAGTTCCCCCAATGCAACACTTAGAGCTCTAAGATTTTTTTCAAGCTTACAAGTGTAATTTGCACGTTCTGTAATACAATTCCAACAACGAGAGACTGTGTCCTCTGTTGAGATTGTGATTGAGCACAAATTACCCATTTTTTGATAGAATTAATCTTAATTTTGATTGATAAACAAATTAAAAAGAATCACTGAGATTTTGGCTTTGAGAAGAATCGTTGCTCTTGTGGTCAAGAGGAAGATGTTAGTTTGACCAAAGTGAGTCAACGCCTTTTGCACTACCAACAAATTCTGGCTACACATGTTTCGAAGGGATCCTACAATGTTGAGACTGGAGAAATATTGTTAATTTATTATTATATAATTTCTCTTTGACGAACTTCTGAGAGTACGTATATCTTCCTACTAAATTTTATTGTTTTCTAATTTTTGAAAATATTTTAAAAAGTTATTTTAATATATATATTTTGATTTTTGACGTGTTCCTGCACACCACCGTCCACCCATGGTTATGCGTGTGAACTGGGCACAATTATGGATCCCACAAAGACTAGAGACTCCTACTTTTTTTCCTTGTCCGCTCTTTCGGGTTTTGGCCCACCTTGTGGTTGTCATTTTTGTTCATACATATTAGTAATATTTTGATAATATTTTAAATTGATTTCCATGTTAATGATATATTTGTAATATTTTAGATTAATTTTAATGATAATATTTTAATAATATTTTAAATTAATTTGATATTAATTTAAAAATATTAACTATTGATTTATTTTATTATAAAAATTAATTTAATCATTATTTTTATTTATTATATTTTTTATTTTATAATATTTTATCTTTGTATAAATAGGTTCTGAACCTCATTGTAAAACATAAATTATTACAATAAAAGTTTTCATCATTTTCTTCTTTATTATGGTATCAAAATAATTTCATTTTTTTATTTTAAAAGTGAATTACCTTGAAATAATTAATATTTGCTTATACTCATCCTTAGTTAATTTTTGTTTCTAATTTCATTTTTACTTTCACACTTCAATTTTTTTGGTTTCTCTTTCTATCTTCAATATTCATATTTTATATCAACACTCATAATTTCTCACGTATCCATTTCATTTTTTTTTCAATAAAAAGCTTAATGACAAGTATTCAATGAGAAAATGTATAACTAATTTTAATTATCTTTGATAGAAATAACTATAATTGATGGGCTACGACTATTATAGTTATCTAAAAGGGATGAAATTATGACTTGTTACTAAAGAATGCAAAGTACCATAAAGGAAAGAAAAAAAATCCATTGATAAATTTGTAAACTGATTAGAGGAATGGGAAAGTAAAAATCATCGAATTCTTATATGGTTCACTAACACTACTTTTTCTTCTATTAATATATAGTTTGGATGATTTGAACTTGCTAAATATGTTTGAGGTTTTCTTGCGACTTGATACAGTGCTACTACCTTTGCTTCTCAATATCATATTTTAACCACTTTATCTCACCTTTGCTAAGAACCAAGTCAGTTGATAGATGATTTTCATTCTAAAATGTAACATTTATAAGATATGCTTGAGAATTCTAAGCCAAAATTCAAGGACGAAAGTGATGCTAGTAATTTGTTATTTATCAAAATCAAATTCATCTTATTCAATTTCTAATAGCATTTTGAGATTAATTTGAAAATACTAGGTCTTCACTTTTGTGCCGATATCTTTTATCAACTATGCATAATACCCTTATGGAATTGATATCTAAGGAAACTCGATTAGGTATGAGTCAAACTCATAGTACTACTACTATTATTGTTGCTACTCTTTAGGAAAATACTAGCTTTACTTTTCACAAGTCTTGTTCACAATGTGGGGGGACTTATCATCCCATTCATAAATGTAGAGTTCAATATCACCATAACATTAGTTTAATTCATGACCTACACATTGACAAGATTATTGTAGCAATAACTACTGAACCAAATATTTTTAAGTTTTCTTCTGAAACCATTACAATCTTTACCACTGATTTTCAAATTTCATTCAATAAAGTATTATCTCAATCTCATATTTTTGCCATGCATGCTGCCACATCAATTAATGTTTGGTTCTTTAATATTGCCTGTAAAAATCATATGACTACTGATCCTTTTTTATTTAAAAGCAAATGACCTGAATCTAATGGTCCAATCATTAAAACAACAAATGGATTTGTCTTAAAAGCTAGCCATAATGTTAATATTGAAACCTCAAAACTATGTATATCTAACATTTATCTTGTTTTTAATATTGCCTTAAATTTACTTTCTGCAGGCCAACTTTGTGACCTTAGTTTTGATTTACATTTTTCATAGCAATATGATTGTATTGTGTAAGATCCTTAAACATGTCAAAAAATGGGATAGGACGTAAGATTAGAATATTGTTTGAGCTTAAGACTTTGAAATTTTCTTAACATTTGATTACTGGTGCTATATTTACAAAAATCAACTCTTCAATTTTTTTTGATTATGACATTCTATATTAGGGCATGCATCTATTTCTAGAATGAAGTCATTTGTTTTCATTGATTTCTTAGATAATATTTCTCATAATATTTTTGATTGTTTATCTTATCAACTTAGAAAGCAAAGTGCTTTACCATTTAATAAAAATGATTCTATCTCATCTGCCCCTTTTGATTTAATCTATTTTGATAGTTGGGGTCTAGTTCCTATACCAACCTTAGGAGGTTCACTTTACTTTGTTATATTTATTGACGATTTCTCTCATTATACTTAGATATATTTATTTAAACAAAGAATTGAACTTTTATCAATTTAAATTCAATAACATGATACAAACTCAATTTTCTAGAAAAATAAAAATCTTCAGGTCTAACAATGTTACTGAATATACAAAAATTGAGTTTGTAACTTGTTAAAGGATGGTGAAACTTTTCCCTGTAAGTCTTGCCCATATACTTCACAACAAAATGATCGAGTTGAAAGAAAGAATCATTATATATTTGACATAGTTCATGCCATTCTCATTTCTTCTTCTTTCTTGAATATTTTTGAGGTAAAACTATTCTTATTGTTGTTTACACTATTAATCGTGCTCTCACAATAGTATTAGGCATATGGTTTCAGTATGAGTGTCATATAATGAGGTACTTGATTACTATTTTCTCAAAGTTTTTAGATGTGCTTGTTTTGTTCTACTTTTTACTCATGAAATGACTAAACTTGAACCTAGAGCTAGATTGTGTTATTTTTTAAGTTATGGTACAAAATATAAGATTACAGGTGTTATGATCTAATGCCTAAATGTTTTCTTATCTCAAGACATATAGTTTTTTAAGAACATTAATAGTAAATTTGTGTTCTTATTATATTCAATATGTTTTTCTCCATGTATTTTTATATATTCATTTTTTTTATTTTTCTTTAAATGATGAGATTATTATAGGTACTTTTGACTCAAACAATGATCCATCTTCTTTTAATCCTACTATGTTTGATTTGACTGAGGCTCTTGTTGATACAGTTGTTCCCTTACCATATATACTGCCCCCACTTCATTGTTCTACTCGGGTAAGAAAACCCAACAATCAACTTTATGATTTTCACTGTTATTATGCTTTAGCCACGTTACATGAACCTCATAATTTTTGTGAAGTTATCTTTAATCTTATGTGATAGTGTCGTAACGGTTTTGAAATTGTTAGACGTAAATGAGTTTTAAAATCAAAATAAATGAGGAGAGTTACCACAAATCTTTGTTAGAGTGTGATTGACCACCAAAAAATTTATCTTTTTAAGAAAACTATAAAAACGGGTTTAAAATTTATCAAAAAGATAAATTTTGATCTACGAAAAATCAGGTTGGATCCTAAAGTCGGTTACGTGTGGGGAATGATTAGCACCCCCACAACGCCTATAAATTGGTATCATTTAATTACACACTATTTTTGGTGTTGGATAAAAATGGTTTTAATTTAAAATTTAACATTAATTCCCTTCATTTGAAAAAATAAAATTTTGCTAAAATTTTTATTTAAAAATATTAAAAAAATCTTTAAGTTAAAGAATTATCTTAAAATTCTTTAACATCTAGGTTGAATTTAAAATAACTCTTTTCGCTTAAGATTTAACACAATAATTCTTAAAATGAAATAACAATCTTTATAGAAAATAATTGTTAGTGACTCTCCAACATCTAGGTAGAGTACCAAGAATTATTTCTTTCTGAATGTTATTTTTATTTTATTTTATAATATCACAAAAATTTTTTTTAAAAGGTATTATTCTTTTCTATTATAAAATATTTTATCATCAAATAGTGAACAAAAATTAAAGACAAAATAATGCAAATAATTACTAATGATAACATGCAAACGTATGTATGCCGATGAATGTTATGTAGGATGAGATGTAATTTTAAAGTTGGATTCTTAAGTATAATGAGATCACCCTGACTCTCCAACATCTAGGCAGAGCTTAGGTACGACTGTTTATATTTAAGATCTCAATTTACTGCTGTACTTTTTATTTATTAATCTTATTATTAATGTGAATTAAGAAATCGTACGAAAAGACTTAACGAAGTAAAGTTTTCTAAATACCCTATCATCTAGGCGATATTCGGGAATAAATTACTTCAAATGAGATTTTCACACGTGTCCTTAAGATTTTTAGGATATTTTGAGTAAGGGCTTGAGTAGAAGTTTTAAAGATTAAGGTTTCAAGATTTTGAAGATTCAGATTTTAAAAGTTTGGATTTAAGTTTTGAGGGTTTTAAGGTTTGGTTTTAAGGTATGGAAGGTTTAGGATTTCGGATTTTAGGGGTTTTAGTTGAAAATTAAAAATTAGTGTTTAAGGTTTCGTTTTTAAGAAAATACGAACATTTCTAAAAATCTCCAACATTTAGGCGGATTTTCGAAGCAAGTTCGATTTTAATGATTTTTAAAAATTAATTAAAAATTTTTTTTATATATTTTTTGAAATTTTATTAATAATAATTTTTCAACATTTAGGCGAAATTATTTCTTTTAAAAAATATTTTTTATTCCCTCCAACATCTAGGAAAGGAAAATAATAATAATAAAATTTTTGAGCATTTTTAATATATATTTTTAATTATTACTTGTTTTTAATTTTATTATTATTAAAATAATTAAATATTTATTCTAATAAATTTAAGAATTTATCATGCATCAATATAAAAAAAATACTTAAAATAAAAAAAATATATAAAAATTTAAAAAAATTAAAAAAATTTTTTTTTTACTTGAACCGAACCGGTCAACAGTCTGGTTAACGCTTGTCTAGATCGATCTGATCAGTTTGACGATTCAATCAGTGGTTCAGACCGATTTGACTGGTTCAAGGTTGGCTGAAACGGGTTGGCGGGTCAGTTTGCACGGATCTCGGGTAGGATTCGGGTCCACGCGCTGATCCTCTTTGGGTAAAACAGCGTCGTTTTGGGTCTTTCCCTAAACGACGTCGTTTTGGTTTTGCTTTCCTACATATAACTAAAGATTTCTTTTTTGGTTCATTCTTTTTTGTTTCAAAAAAAAAAATGAGGAAAGAGAGCTTTAGGGCTCTAGCCGTCCGGTGGTCGAACCATTGCGCTGGCAGTCGCCTGGGTCACCGTCGACGATCGCTGCAGGTAATTTTCGATCACCAAAAAATACAAAATTATTCTGGCAGCTCTCTTCAATGCCCTCTTTCCAGATCTGGCATTCTTTTCGCCAGAAACAAAAGATCGAAGCTTGAAATTTTTTGCTTTTTTTTTTAGACTAAAATTGATCTATTTTCTTTGTTTTTGTAGGGAGCTCGACGTTGAGGTTCTTCACTATGGGAATGACTGTTTGTCTTTATTTTTTGTTTCTGTTTTTATGTTTCTGTTTGAGTATGGGTTTGGTGAGGGTTGAGGCTCGGATTGGGGTGCTAGTATGGGGATTGAGCTTGTTGAAAGGGGGGTTAGGCAATGATGAAAGGTAAGCTCTTCGTGTGTCCGAGAGAGAGGTTTTAAGGGAAAAAATCTATGAGGCTTTTAAAGAGCTTCAAAAGGGAGCAGATGACGGTTGTAGGGGTAGCTATAGGGAGTGGTAGGAGGTGGGCTGTAGGGTGGTGAGTAGGTAATGGAGGTGGGCTGTAGGGTGGCTGGTCAGAGGTAACAGCAGTGCCGTACACCGGCCACCCTACTTTTTATTTTTTTTCCTATTTTTTGTTTCTTTTTTTTACTAATTAATAATTATTTTTAAAAAATATATATATTTATTAGTATTATTATTATTATTAATTTTAATAGTAGACCCGAACAAAATCGATGTCTACAGCGGTCTCTCTTTGCACATTACTGAGAATCAGAAATAGGACAAAGACAAGACAACGATTTTGTCCGGAAGCAAATTGTGGATTTAAAAAAAAATACAAAATGATTGGGATGACACCGCAAGTCAAAAAATAAAAAATCGAGATAACATCGTGAATCGAATTTATGTCCGGAGGTCTTAAAAACCATATCTAGAGGTCTTAAGAATCATGTTCAAAAGTCTTACAGAATCGACTAGGATAACATCGCAAGTTAAAAATAATGAATCGATCGGGACAACACCATGAATCGAATTTATGCCCGGAGGTCTTACAGAATCGACTGGGATAATATCGTAAGTTGAAAAATAAGAAATCGATTGGGATAATACCGTAAATTGAATTTATGCTCGGAGGTCTTAGAAATCATGCCCAGAGGTCTTATAGAATCGATTGAGACAACACCGTAAGTCAAAAAATCAAGAATCGATCGGGATAACACCGTGAATCAAATTTATGCCCGGAGGTCTTAGAAATAATGTCCTGAGGTCTTATAAAATCGATTGGGATAAATCGCAAGTCAAAAGATAAGGAATCATTGTGATAATATCGCGAATCAAAATTATGCTTGAAGGTCTTAAAAATCATGCTTGAAGGTCTTACAAAATCGATTGGGATAACACCGTAAGTTGAAAGATAAAGAATCGATCAGGATAATACCACGAATCAAAATTTTACCTGGAGGTCTTACAGAATTGACTAGGATAACATCGCGAGTCGAAAGATAAAAAATCGATCGGGATAACATCGCGAATCAAAATTATGTTCAGAGGTCTTAAAAATCATGTCCGGAGATCTTACAGAATCGATTGGGATAACATCACGAGTCGAAAGATAAAGAATCGATCGGGATAACATCGCGAATCGAAATTATGCTCGGAGGTCTTACAGAATCGATTCGGATAACACCACTAGTTAAAAAATAAAAAATCGATCGAGATAACACCACGAATCGAAATTATGCCCGAAAGTCTTAGAAACCATGCCTGGAGATCTTACAGAATCGATTGGGATAACACCGCAAGTCGAAAGATAAGAAATCCATCGGGGTAACACCGCGAATCGAAATTATGCCCGGAGGTCTTAGAAATCACATATTTGAATGCTCTTCTAATCCGGGATCTGTGAATTTTGAAAATTTAAAAAATTTTTGCCCGAAAATCTTGAAAGTTATGCCCGAAGGCTTTAGAGATTACGCCTGGAGGTCTTACAAATCTCAAAATCTTTGAACACTTCTCGTAATTAAAGGTAATAAAACTTTTTAAAAATTTTGAAAATCTTTTGCCCGGAGGTCTTGAAAGTTGTGCTCAAAAGTATTAGAGATTATACCTGAAGGTCTTACAAATCTCAAAATCTTTGAATGTTTCTCATAATCAGAGGTAATGAAACTTTAAAAATTTAAAAATCTTTTACCCAAAAATCTTGAAAGTTGTGCCCGAAAGCTTTAGAGATTATGCTCGAAGGTTTTGAAAGTTATGCTCGGAGGTCTTACAAATCTCAAAATCTTTGAATGCTCCTCATAATCAGAGGCAATAAAACTTTAAAAATTTAAAAATCTTTTAAAACATGACTTTCGCCTAATTAGAGATTTTTGAGACTCTAAAGGTCTTTTCTGAGGAAGGTTCCCTCTAAACAGAGGCTTTGAAATCTTGATTGAAATTGGTTCCTCTTAAACAGAGGCTTTGAAATCTTGATTAAGAACGGTTCCTCTTAAACATATACTTGAAAACTTTAAAAACATGCCCTTTTTTTTTCTTTTTTTTTGTTTTTAATACTTACAAAGTTGATAAATGCAAACATAATACAAATGTCTATTCTCATCAAATGATGCTAATGAAAATGTCGATGCAAATGTCAATGCCAACGTAAGAATGCAAATGGTTGATACATTTGACTTTTTCACAATGCAAATGATAATATCTTTTTCATGTAAATGCCTTATACAAATACCTTTTTTTAGGATGCAGATGCCATGATGCGAATGTAAATTCTTCTTATGGTGTGAATGTAAATGTCTTATACAAATGTCAATGCAAGTGATGCAAATATAAATGTCTTTCTTGTGATGCAGATGCAATTGATGCAAATGCAAAGACTCTTCTTGCTTTTTTTTTTTTGAAAAATTTTTGTTTAAATTTTTATTGTTTCATTTTCACCCAAAAATGATCTCAGTATTACGTACAAAATGCTCAAATAATCTTGAAAATTTTTAAAAGTGATCAAAAATTACCCCACATAAAGTAGCTTCGCAATTAATGAAAAATTTAGAACTCAAAACTTTCGAATCTCTTGAAAGTCGTTGATTACTATTTGGAAAGCTTATGGATGGAAGGGTAATTGACAATTCAACTCCTTTTACTGGTGGGCATATCTCATGAAAAGGTTCAATGAAGGTTGCGAGGATTTCTCTTAAGCTCACAAAAGAGATAATTTTTTGTAAAACACTTTTTTTATTGAAAACGTGATACTTTAATGTAAGTCAAAACTAGCCATTACTTTTCAAACAAGATTTGGGAAGAGGACATGGCTGGTTTTTTTTTTTTTTTTTGTTAAAATGAAAGGTCTTTAGTGGGTATTAGTCTTTCAAAAGGCTTTGCATCGAGATTTTTTTTATTTTAGATAGAACCTTGAAACTCTTAAATTTATTTTGGGGCCTTAAAAATAACTTTAGCTCTAAACTGCTCTAAATTCAAGGACATTGCTTTTCAATCCAAGTGTCAACATTTGATCAAAATGGACTTTTCAAGGTATGTAATGTAGGCCAATGTTAGGGGTTTTGAAAGAATGGATAAAAAGGCTCAAAATATGTTGTTCAAGGTAATTAGGCCAAGGATCTTGATGAGCATTCTCTTACTTTCCTTCTTTGCCCTTTTTTTTTTAAAACATTTGGCTTTAATTTCAACAACTTTATTCACCCTTTTTTTTCCTGAATTCTCATTTTCAAGGTACATATTTTCTCTTCTTTTTCTCTTACTTTTTTTTTATTCTAACTGAAGCTTCAGGTTCTTGTCTCTAAGGTTTCTTTGCCTTAAAAATGCTTAACTTTATCTTTGACTGTTCACTTTCTTGAATCTTGAAAATCCAATTGAAGCCTTGTTCACTTGTTTGCCTTAAACTTTTACCTCCAAAGGGCATGTTAGATGATTTCAATTATCGAATACTTTTTTTGAAGTTGATCTTGAATATATCCTAATTTTGCCCCCCAATGTAGAAAATGATATTTGGCTATGGTTTATTTTGGAACAAAAAATTTAGTAGGCTCAAATGGGTAGCAAATGGATAATTTTTATGTATAAGAAGGATAGAGAAAGATGGTCATTCATCATTTCAAACACGATCACTTGGCTAAAAAAGCAAATCATTGAATATATCCTTTTTATTTTTTTCTTTTTTTTTTTTTTACTTTTTTTGTTATTTTTTTATGCCCCATCCTTTTTTACTCAAGGTTCTAATGACGATCAAGTCGTATAGGATTGATCGTATAGTTCAAAAAGGCTCTTTGGGCTCCAAAATATTTTTGGTATTTTCGTAGTGAAAGGAAGAGAAAAGGTATAAAAGTATGAAATAAATTATCTTAGGCAGAAATGGATTCTTTTTTCTTTTTCTCAATGTGCCTTAAGACATGGAACAAAGGTTATTTAAGAAAAAGGCTCAAGCATTTTTGTATTTATGGTCATAGCAAAATTTTGACACACATTGAATTATCAATTGAAAATTTGAAAGAGTATTCAATTTTTGAAATTCAAAACAAACTTTCAAAATTAATCTCTTTTGTTCTTTGCCCAAGAAAAGATTATCGACCCTTTAAGGTCTGAACTCAAACTCACATTCCCTGAAAGGTTATGGTTGATGAGTCCAATCATTTAAGTGATGAAAGTATTTAAAAAGGTATGGAAGTATTTGATGAGCTTTTTCCTAATAGTAATCACCATTTCCCTTAAGAATCTTTCAATCTTTATTGCAAAATAAAACTTCTTTTTCTTTTTTTTTTGTTTTGTTTTTTTTTTTTTTGAAATCTTGAAAGTTACTTATATGAGACTTTTTATTCAAACAAATGTATAAAGAGAAGATTTCATGAAAAAGATCCAAAACATTCAATTCTTCCAAAATAAGTTAGATAACTCGTAAAGACACAATGCACATGTCATATATACATAGTAAAAAAAAAATCATCATATCCTGATTTTCAAAACTCAAAACCTCCATTTTCATCTCAACTTCTCACATTTGACAATTGAATAGAGTCAACAACTTTCATTATTCTATTACCTCCGGAGTCAGAATATCATTCTTGATAAGATCTTCAACCTTTTCTTTCAATTACTTGTATTTTTCAGTTAAGTGATCAATTGCCTCCATATGGTAATCACACTTGTCATTAGGATTATAACTCTTTGCTGATGGATTTGGTGTTGTTTTCAAAGGCACAGGAGTGAGATATCGACCTTTCATTAACAAAGGTAAAATGTGCGAAATAGGGATAGGCAATTTCTCTTAATTATTCTTTAGTCTCTTTCGATTTTTTGTTGGTTGGGTGGTGGGTTCAAATGTAGGAACAAGATCATGAATGACCATTTGAGGATGGAAATTTACTGGAAAGCTCAAATACTGGCTTGGTTGGCAAAGATATGAGTTTTGAGAGATATGGCTTATGGCATGGTGATGAGGTTGATAAACAGGATAAAGATCGTACGGGATAAAGCTATTAGGTAGATGCCCCTCCATTGTGACTGCTTGTATCTTTTTTTATTTTATTTTAATGTACTTTTTTCTTCAATATCTGTCGTATCTTTTAACTTAATACTACCACTCTTGATTGCATTTTCTATAATTTCATCAGAAATTATCATGTTTGAAAAGTTTTTGGAGATATTCCCAATCATTCTTTCATAATAGGGAGTGTCCAAAAAATTAACGAACAGAATAGTACTTTTTTTCTCTGACAAAGGTGGTTGTACTTGAGCTGCTATGTCTCTCAATCTATGTGCATATTCTTTGAATATTTTAGTTGATCTTTTCTTCATATTCTGTAAGGACAACCTATCTAGCACCATATCTTTAATATGCTTGTATTATGCTAGGAAGACCATAGCCAATTCATTTCAAAAGTAAATCTTACTTCGATCTAACTGAGCATACCATCTTGCTACAGGTTCAGTGAGACTATCTTGAAAGTAATGAATCAATAATTTATCATCATGAGTATAGTCTGTCATTTTTCGATAGTACATGATAATTTGTGTTAAAGGAAATTTCATTCTATCGTACTTCTTAAAACCTAAGACTTTGAATTTTGATGAAATAACAAGATCAGGTACTAGACTAAGTTTACTAACGCCAATATTCTCGTACATATCATGGCTTTCAATTGCTTTCAATCTCACTTCCAACAGATCATACTTATCTTTCATCACTATATCTTCTGATGGATTTGGTACCCTTTTTAGTTTCTTCAATTCTTTATGATCATCCACATTAGGCACAGTATTGAAGTCATGAGGAGTATGCTCAAGATTGACATTTGTCTGAACTGATGGTAATTTAAAAAAATAACTAATATAAGGTTGATGAGTTGTTGGAGGTGCTTGTGACACATGAAGATCTTGAACATATGTGAACCCAGATGGATACAATGGTGTCTCGATAACTGTTTTCTCCCTTGTTCTGTGTGTCTCAACAACTCTTTTTCCTTTTGTCAATTCCACTATCATCTGTTTTAATTCTGCTAGTTGTCTGTTCATGTTTTGTTGTATTCTCGTAATTGTTTCACTGATTTCTCATTGGGCTTTTTCTACTCTGTCCATTCGACTGGCATTTTTATTTTCCATGATTTTGGTATTGACTTAAGTACTATAAGTGTGCAGACTCAACTGACCTCGTTTTCTAGAATAGCTATCCTTGATCCTTTTATTAATTACCAGAAGTCAGAAATGCATGGCATGAATTTTATTATAAAAAAAATTACTTCGCAGGTTTGACGAAAGTATATTTACAATTATCATTCCTTGTCCTTAACTGGCATGAAAAGCAATGAATTCAAGCAAATGATACATGATATACAAGTCAAATTTTGTTATTAAGGAAAAGAAACTGGGTTCCATCCTATATTCTGGCTGGGTTATCTAAAGACATTCATTCTTCTTCGAAAGTTTGATGAAAGTATATTCACAACCATCACTTTTTTTTACTAGCTCTAATTATTAAAGGTGGACAGAAGCATCAATTCATAAAAAATCTAGCTTAAAAAAAGTTTTCATTCATTCTAAAAGTATCAAGTTTACACATTATAAATCATTCTAGGGCTAGAGCTAAAAAGTGCCAGACCTGCTCCCACTTCCCTTTGTCTCACCTAAAAAATAGTTGACTATGATTACTAGGGAGGATAACTTTTTGCTTAAAAAGCTTTTTATTCATCATTCTGGCCAAGCTTACTGTTACCTATAGCACTGCCTACTATCTTGGCATGGATCAAATAAGGGTTCTCATGAATAACTAGCTTCATCTTGGCATCAAAACTCAAATATTTGACTTTTATCAATCCTTATACCTTATGTTTCAAAGCTGTGCAGTCTTTCAGAGAATGGCCCACAACATCAAAATGATATTCACATCGAGAATTTGGGTCATACCATTTGGGGAAAAGTGATTTACGAGGTTCAACAGGGATGGGGGTAATGAGGTAGTTTCTATGAGCAACGGGTATAACTCTGTGTAGAACATGGGTATTAGATCAATATAAACTTTTTCTTTGGTGTTACCAGAGTTTTTCTGTCCTATGATTGGTTTGCTTTGCTGAAAAGGTGCTGGTATAATTGGTCTTGAGGTGAATTGAGAAACTCTAGATTGAAGATTAGGTTGATAAAGTGGTGATTGGATAGCATGCTAAACAAGCGATTGTGAAATATGAAGTGAGGGACGTGAATTCAAGTGTGACATTTTGAGGTTGTAGGACACTTGGGAGCTTAATTCTAGATGCTTGGAAAAGAGGTTGGAAGTAGTCATAAGAAGGATTTAGAAATGGGTCAGGACTTGAGATAGTTGATGATGGTTGTTTGAAGCCAGGTGACTCCTTATTAGAAATCAAACTCTTGAGCTCAGTCATGTGCGTGGCTAGTTCACCCATTTCTCTCTTGAGTTCGCCCAAACTTCAATTACTGTTCAAATCATCAAATGCCTTAATATGCTCTAAAAGAGTGCTAGAACTAAAAGAGTCGATTGATCTTGACTTGATGGAATCGAAAGTGACAACGATCCTTGAGGAGGAACAAACTCATCTCCACCACCACCTTTAACCATTTCTATCAATTGAGCAATTTGTCATTTCATCTCTTGAAGCTCAAGCCATAATTCCTCTTTATTCAACTCCAAAGCACTAATCCTTGCTTTCAATTGATCTCCCATTTTTACCATTCTAATTTATACCAAGACAGACATTTTATTTCGGGACTTAGACAAAAAATTCTAGACTATTACCCTTATTGAATGAATATCACAAAAACAAAGACATACAAAGTATATTTATGAATACATGAATATGAGAATGTCACAAAATGCATATATATTTATGACAATGGATTTTTATATGTACAAAGACCCAAATAAAAATTTTCGTCAACCATGAATGTGTATGCAAAAAATACAATGTTATGTTGCAAGAATGTGGGATATGAAATGCAATGTATGTTCCATATGACCCTATTATTCATGAATCTATATGCATGAAATGCAATGACATATTTATGTGAATAATGAGATGTATTCCTATGACTAATGCAGCATACTTGTATGGAATGCATGAACTTATCAAGTGCTCATTATATTTTTATATGAAATGCAATGCTTGTGTTATGTCATCCTAATGAACTGACACTACCTTTAAACATGTAATGAGATGGAATGTGCACACACTTATTAAGATGTATATGGTAGGCACGTATCATTTATCAACAAGTGTATAACATTGGATGCATGCACTGTCCATTGATGTGGATGGGATGGAACGCTCATATTACCCTCATGATGCGCGTGGGATGGGATACATGTATTATTTCATCATGATGCATGAAATGTGAAAGATGAAATAAAATATGAAGAAAAAAAATTTAAAAATGAAAAACAAAAGAACTAGGACTTGAAAATTAATTTTATTCAGTCAATAAACAAAGAATTCTAAAAAAAAAATCTTTAATTTTTTTGAAAAATTTTTTTTTAGTTTTTTTGCTTGTTGGATTAATGCTAAAAATAATTCATTCTATTCTAAAATATTTTATGAAAAAGTAAATTTTGGATAACTACCAAAGCAATGAAATACATGTAAAAAAAAAATCTTCAAGAAAATGTTATTCTCTTATTTCTACAAAAAGGCAATGCTCTATCGAATGTCGGTCCCCTAAGGTTCACTGTATGCTGAGTGAAGATTTGTTCATCTAAAGGTTGCCAAATTGTTTCTCACTTACATTCACACTGGACTAATAAGGAACCTCGATCCTTACCCATTACAGGATACAAACGAAAATGGTTAAATTTGAGTGGAAGTGTTTCGCTAGCAAATGTGGAGGTTATCACCTCATGAGAGCGTAGCTACTTCACTTCCTCCTAAAAGGGTAGAGCCCGAGTATAGAGCTCATGCATGTAAGCGAATATGTAAAGTGTATGTAAAGCAATGTATTAATCCAAATAAATAAATCAAAATAACAACTAACATGCAATTTATTCTATTTATTAACTTGTATATATATTTTTTGAAAAATTAAAACAAAGGGAATTAAACTAAATATTAAATAAAATCAATTAAATCCAACCATTGCTAATAGTTCATAATTGAAATTTTGGCCTGACTTTCAAATGTCCCCAGTGGAGTCCCCAAGCTAACGTAACGGTTTTGAAACCACCAAACGTAAATAAGTTTTAAAATCAAAATAAATGAAGGGAGTCACCGCTAATCTTTGTTAGGGTGTGATTGGTCACCCAAAAGTTTATCTTTTTAATAAAACTATAAAAACATGTTTAAAGTTTATCAAAAAGATAAATTTTGATCTACGAAAAATCAGGTTGGGTCTGAGAGTTGGTTACATGTGGGGAAGGATTAGCACCCTCACAATGCCCATAAATTGGTACCATTTAATTACACGTTATTTTTGGTGTTGGATAAAAATGGTTTTAATTTGAAATTTAACACTAATTCTCTTCATTTGGAAAAATAAAATTTTGCTAAAATTTTTATTTAGAAATATTGAGAAAATATTTAAGTTAAAGAATTATCTTAAAATTCTCCAACATCTAGGCAGAATTTAAAATAACTCTTTTCGCTTAAGATTTAACACAATAATCCTCAAAATGAAATAACAATCTTTATAAAAAATAATTGTTAGTGACTCTCCAACATCTAGGTAGAGTACCAAGAATTATTTCTTTCGGAATGTTATTTTTATTTTATTTTATAATATCACAAAAAAATTTTTTAAAAGTATTATTCTTTTCTATTATAAAATATTTTATCATCAAATAGTGAACAAAAATTAAAGACAGAATATGCAAATAATTACTAATGATAACATGCAAACATATGTATGCCGACGAATGTTATGTAGGATGAGATACAATTTTAAAGTTAGATTCTTAAGTATAATAAGATCATCCCGACTCTCCAACATCTAGACAAAGCTTAGGTACGACTGTTTATATTTAAGATCTCAATTTACTATTGTACTTTTTATTTATTAATCTTATTATTAATGCGAATTAAAAAATCGTGCGAAAAGACTTAACGAAGTAAAGTTTCCTAAATACCCATCATCTAGGCGACATTTGAGAACAAATTACTTCAAATGAAATTTTCACATGTGTCTTTAAGATTTTTAGGATGTTTTGAGTAAGGGCTTGAGTAGAGGTTTTAAAGATTAAGGTTTTCATATTTTGAAGATTTGAATTTTAAGGGTTTGGATTTAAGTTTTGAGGGTTTTAGGGTTTGGTTTTAAGGTATGGAAGGTTTAGGATTTCGGATTTTAGGGGTTTTAGAAACCTAAGATTTTGAAAATTAAAAATTAGTGTTTAAGGTTTCGTTTTTAAGAAAATACAAACATCTCTAAAAGTCTCCAACATCTAAGCAGATTTTTTAAGCAAATTCGATTTTAATGATTTTTTAAAATTAATTAAAAACTTCTTATCTTTTTTTAATGAAAATTTATTAATAATAATTCTCCAACATCTAGACGGAATTATTTCTTTAAAAAAATTTTTTTATTCCCTCTAATATCTAGGCAGAAAAAATAATAATAATAATAATAATTATTTTGAGCATTTTTAATATATATTTTTAATTATTACTTGTTTTCAATTTTATTATTATTAAAATAATTAAATATTTATTCTAACAAATTTAAGAATTTATCATGCATTAATATAAAAAAATACTTAAAATAACAAAAATAATAATATATATAAAATTAAAAAATTAAAAAAAAATTTTTTACCTGAACCGAATCGGTCAACGATCCGATCAACGCTGGTCTGGATCGGTCTGACAGGTTTTATGGTTCAATCAGTGGTTCGAACAGTCTAATGGTTCAGATCGATTCGACGGGTTCACTGACGGTTCGTCTGGATCGGTTCAAGATTGGCTGAAGCAGGTTGACGGGTTGGTTTGTGTGGATCTCGAGTTGAATTCGGGTCCACGCGCGGATCTTTCTTGGATAAAATAATGTCGTTTTGGGTCTTTCCCTAAACGACGTCGTTTTGAGTTTTGTTTTCCTATATATAACTAAAGATTTCTTTTTTGGTTCATTCTTTTTTGTTTCAAAAAAAAAATGAGGAAAGAGAGCTCTGGAGCTCTAGCCATCTGGTCACCGGACCACCATACCGACAGTCGCTTAGGTCACTGTCAACGGTCACTGTCGGTGGTTTTTAGTCGTTGAAAAATGTAAAATTATTCTAGTAGCTCTCTTCAATGCTCTCTTTTTAGATCTGGCTTTCTTTTCGCCAGAAACAGCATCGATCGTTATAAATCGGAGCTTGAAGTTTTTTACCTTTTTTTTTAGACTAAAATTGATCTATTTTCTTTATTTTTACAGGGAGCTCGGCACTAAGATTCTTCCCTACGAGAAGGACTGTTTGTCTTTGTTTTTTGTTTCTGTTTTTGTATTTCTATTTGGGTATGAGTTTGGTGAGGGTTGAGGCTCGGATTAGGGTGCTAGTATGGGGATTGAGCTTGTTGAAATGGAGGTTGGGCAGTGATGAAGGGTAAGCTCTTCGTGTGTTCAAGAGAGAGGTTTTGAAGGGAAGAATCTATGAGGCTTTTAAGGAGCTTCAAAGGGGAGCAGATGATGGTTGTAGGGGTGGCTATAGGGAATGGCAAGAGGTGGGCTGTAAGGTGGTGAGTAGGTAGTGGAGGTGGGCTGTAGGGTGGCTGATCGGGGGCGGCAGCAGCGCTGTACAGCAGCCACCCTACTTTTTATTTTTTTTCTTAGTTTTTTATTTTCTTATTTTTTTAATAATTAATAATTATTTTTAAAAAAATATATTTATTAGTATTATTATCATTATTATTAATTTTAATAGTAGATCCGAACAAAATCGATGTCTACAGCTTAGTAAGCAATGTCAGAAGAGCTTCAAGTTCTTGAGAAAACTCATACTTGGGATATTGTTGAACGACCTTTGAATAAATTAGTGATTGATAGTAAGTGAGTCTACAAGATTAAGACTCAATTGATAGGTCAGTGGAATGTTATAAAGCTCATCTTATTGTTCAAGAATTTAGAAAAAAATATGGCATTGAGTACAAAGAGACTTTTGCCTCAATTGTATGTCTTACATTTGTTCATTCGTTATTAGTTATTGCTACAACTAGAAAGTGGTCAACCTATCAAATGAATGCTAAAAATACCTTCTTAAATGGTGATCTTACTTAAAAAGTCTATATGAAGCACTTTCCTATTTCATTTATACCTTTCAACATGGTTTGTCATCTTTGATGCGCTCTATATGGTCTTAAGCAACCCCATAGAGCTTGGTTTTTGAAGTTTAGTACCACTATTGTATAATTTGATTTTATATCTAGTAATCATGATTTTGCTCTTTTTACTCAAACTACTAAAAAAGGTAGTACTCTTCTCTTACTTTATGTGAATGACATGATTATTAATTATACAAATGGTATTTAAGATTTGAATACTTTTCTTCATTTTAGGTTTGAGATAAAAGATCTTAATCCTTTGAGTTATTTTTTGGTCTTTGAAGTCACTAGTGATTCTACTAACTTACATTTGTCTTAAACAAAGTATGCTTATGATCTTATTGCTTAAGTAAGTTTAACTGATAGCTAGATTGCATGATCACACTTGAACAAAATTTAAAGTTTTCTCTTTTTGATGGTACACCACTTTCAAACCCTTCTTTGTATCAAACTTTGGTAGAAGTTTTGTATACTTTGATCAGGCCTTTTGAATCTTATATTTACCTTCTTATTTCTTTTCTTTTTCTTTGCTTTGATTTGTTATTTATATGGAATGTGGCTTTATTCTTGTTTTCTTTTTATTTAATAAGAATTCTCTTGTTAAGACCCTATGAATCAATTGAAACTTCATATTCATACAAGAACTGCGATGATTCAATAAAACCTTCAAACTAAGTCCAAAGATTCTTTGTGTAAGAATTATTGGATCGTCACTTATTCAATGAATAGAATAGATATAATAAATAAAAATACAAAAAAAAAGAAAGGTTTGTCCTTTGATCAAAATAAGCATAAACTAAATGAAAGTTTGAAAGAAGAAAAAATCTCTCGATTTATAAATAAAAAACCTCTTTCTTTGAAAATTTTTTTTTTTAAAAGTTTGGACAATTATTCATCCGAATATTGCCTATGCTATTCATTTGGTTAATCAATTTTTGTCTACTTGGTGTTCTACTCATTTTGCCATTGTTATTCAAATCCTACGATATGATAAAGGTACTATGTTCCATGGTTTGTTTTTTTCTTCTAATTTTATTTTGGATTTGCATTGTTATTGTGATGCTAATTTCTTGGTATAGACACCCAATTTGTCTGGGGGTCTACAAGATCAACTCTAATAATTAAAAAATAAAAAAAAATAAAAAATGATGTTTGAGTTTGCATAAAACTGGGCTGATAGAGTTTGGATTGGATTCAAAAATTGAATCACAACCACAAAAAAGAATTGAGATTGATTAAAAACTCCTCTGATCAATCCTTATAAATAAATGTTGGAACATCACAGAAGGAGGGGAACACAGGGAGGGAAGATCAGATAGGTAGAAACACAGTGGGAGACAAAATACCACCATTCATAAATACATTGCCAGAACCATAAAGCATACAATCATCCCTCTTCCCCAGCCTAGTTTTCGTCTCAAAATCCGTCAACCAAACTTGCCAGAACCAAAGTCACTCACATTCTCACCTATACTAAAACAATCTAAAAAAACCCCCACAATCGATCTTGATTGAAACCTACAGCACCCAACTGCCAGCAATCCGACCCCAAAGCCATATATAGAAAATAATTCCACCATTACTGTTCAACCACCTTTAATTTCCCTAACCAACCATTCAGCAATCAAAGTCTCAAATTAAATTAATTTTCAGAAAGTGAAACACAATTCCCAGTAGGCCTCAATTATCAACAACAAACCTAACACAAGACATTTTACAATTTCCAACAAAACGATCCACAACCTAGACCCATTCAGTCGTACCCAACACTGTCAATGCTAATTTAAAAAAAAAATGAAGCAAAGTCAGAAAACTAAATGAGATAAAAAATATAATAGAAAAGATGAGAAAAAAGGGAAAGCCCGAAACCTCCTTGGTGGTGGTGGTGGTGGTAACAGGCGACGATCGGTGTGATCTCTTAAAGATATGAATAGTGAAGACATAGAGCTTGACAAAAAAAATCACATACTGAAAGTTGGTGAAAATCTGACGGTGGGAGAGGTTGAAACAGAAGAAAGAAAAAACCATAACTTAGACGTCAGATCTATGCCTTTAGGGAGCGATTTATGAAAAAACAAGCCTATATTCATGACAATGAAAGTAAAAAAGCAACGATGGGGGTAATTTTGGCTTGACCGATCGTCAGACGATGGGGGAATACGGCGGCATCGATAACTGATCGCGACGACACCGATGATGGATCACGACGACGTCGGTGACGGAACCTGAAAAACTTTGAAAGTTTTTACCTAGGTTCTTCTATCCTTAGAAAGAGAAAGAGAGAAAGTTGAGTGTAGAGAGAGAGAAAGAAACGGTAAAATGAATAGAAAAGCTTAAGAGTAGGCTTTTATAGGATTAATAAAACAGTGTCATTTTAGCTAAGAAAATTGGGTTCCTTTTAACCTGTTTCAAGGATTCGCATGTCATACATTGGGCCATCTGACCTAGTCACTCAGCTCAATCTTCTGTTCCAGTCCAGCTTCATGCCATTTGAGCTCCAAATTGAGTCATTTTCTTGTGTAAAGCTGAGCCGCGGTGATTTTTTGGAGCCAAACGGTGAATTGTTTTGGGTATTCTTTGTCCATTTTTGTCATTTTGCCTATTATTTGTCAATTTTTTTTAAATGAGTAAAAAAGGATAAATGAATAAAGAAAAACATTTCAAAAAAATATATTTTTAAGGAAAAGTTAAAAGTATCAATTTTCTTTAAAAATAAAATTTTAAAAAAAGAAATTTCTTAAGGATAAGTTGAAAGTACCAATTTTTCTTAAAAATAAAACTTAAAGAAAAATATTTTTAAAGAAAAAGTTGAAAGTATCAATTTTCCTTAAAAATAAAATTTTTAAAATCAAAATTTTCAAAAGCATTTTGAGGAAAAATTGGAAGTACCAATTTCCTTTAAAAATAAAAATTATCAAGAAAAACATCTTTAAGGAAAAGTTGAATGTATCAATTTTTCTTGCATAAAAGCATAAGTTTTTTTTTAAAAAATATCTATATTAATCATTATGCTTTACTCTTTTTTTTTAAATAACGTTAAATAATCCGATGACGGAGCCTCTACAAGAGAAACAATAGTTTTCTTGTATACTCTTGAGGTGAAAAAATTTTCTTAATTTTTTGCTAAAAGTATTGGAGTTAATTAAGAATAATTTTTAATAATTAATTACTTGATAAAATTTTTAAGGCTTATTGGATAACACGAAATTAAGTTGGTACCATCTTTTAATGGGTGTTGTAGGGGTGCTATAACCTTTCTCACATGTAACCGAACTCTAAAATCCTATTTTGGTTTGCAGACCTGAACCTATTCTTTTAAGGACCTTTAGTCAAGCTTAGGACCTCCTTAAAAGGATAAATTCTTTAGGTGGTCAATTGTACTTAAACAAAAAATATTGGTGGCGACTCTTAAAGTCAATGTCTAGTGATAGATCGTCAGATCTATATGTTATGACAGTTTGACAATTTCGTTGGGGACAAGCCGAGAGTCAAGCCTGCAAATAAATTTGTGTTATCCAAAAGCCTAATAAAATTAATTTTTTTTGTAAAGATTTTTATGCATTCATTTTGTTTATTTGTTTGATAATTATGTCATTCATATGCATGTGCATGACATGAGTTTTATACCTGAATTCCATCCCTTTACAAGGGAGTAAAGTACATATGCTTTCGTGAGGTTTTAATGCCTCCGTAGTGGCTAGCGAAATACTTTCACTTAAATTGAACCTCTTTCACTTGCAACCTATAATGGGTGAAGATTTGAGAACCATTTTGATTGTTTGACTTTATGCATTTGCATTATCATATCATGCATCATTTTTATTGTCATATGTAACATTATGCATCTGTATCATTTTTATATTAGATTTCATCCATGAAAATGTACATTTCATTTGTGCATCAACATGTCATACATAAAACACAGCATGACATTTCTAATTATAATTGTGATACTAAAAGTTCAAGGATAGCTTCATCAAGCAACCTCACCCATCAATACAATATAAGAGCTTGAGCCAGACAAATGAACAAAAAAATTTCAATCGTCTTGAAAAGATAGAGAAAGCTAAAGAGAAGCTAGAATGAGAGTTGAATAAGATTTGAAAGGCTTTGAACAAGTTAAATAAGAGAAAAAGTGTAAAAAAAATATCAGCCAATAAGAGCATCCCTCACAAGAGGAGGATGACCCATTGTACCCTTCTAGTTTTGGGTCACATCAAGCTTAACCCACATAAGGTCCACCATCATAGCAGTTTATATATCTTATAAGGTACACATACCCTGGAATGCCATCAGTTTCAAATCTATCATAGTACCAAAGCTACATAAATCCTATATTTATTAAAAATATAGTAGAACCAATACTCTAATTTGAATGATCTAAAAGATAAAGAAAAATTGAGACATAAGGAGAATGAGACTTTAGAAGCTTCAAAAATTGAATAAAAAATGAACCTGTTAGAGGAAAGGCTTCGAGCAGTGGAAGGAGTTAGTTTTTATGGTTCAGTGGATGCAGCTGAGCTCTGTTTAGTCCTGGTTATTGTTATTCCTCTTAAGTTCAAAATGTCAGAGTTTGAAAAATATGATGGTACAAAATGTTCGAAGACCCACATTACCATATACTATCAAAAAATGGTTGCTCATACTAATAATGATAAGTTATTAATACATGTGTTTCAAGACAACCTTACGGGCTCTGCTGCTAAGTGGTATGTCCAATTAAACAAGACTTGCATTCATTTTTGGAGCTATATGACCCATGCCTTTATTAATTAGTATCGATATATTATAGACTTAGCCCATGATCGTCTTTGTTTATAGAATACAAAAAAGAAAGTAATTGAATCATTCAAAGAATATGCCCAAAGATGAAAGGACATAGCCTCTCAAGTGCAACCTCTGTTAACTGAAAAAAAAACTATGGTATTGTTCATCAATACTTTAAAATTTCTTTATTATAAAAAGATGATAGGAAATGCCACGAAGAATTTTGTCGACATGGTAATCTCAGGTGAAATCATTGAGAATGCCATTAAAAATGGTAAGTTGAAATGAAGGGAAACCAAAAAGGTACCAAAGAAAAAAAAATTGAAGCTTAAGCCGTAAGTCTTGATAGATAGTTCAGGGGATATCAACCTTATCCACTACAAGGTTACACCCCATACTATCCTGCTATGAACAATATCTCACTTTATCCTTACCAATCATATCCAGAACTGGCTTACTTACCAACTTACCAATCAGCCTTTCAAGTACTTGCATATGATTCTAGTCATATCATTACATTAGCTTTAAAACCTAACAACAAAGCAAGTAGTTTAAGAAGATCTCGAGATAACCAAGAAAAAGCATAAATTGACCCTATCCCTATGACCTATACTGAGTTATTCCCAAAACTTGTTAAGAACAACTTGGTTTCTCTAGTTATTCTAGAACCATTGAAACCACCCTATCTAAAGTGGTATGATGCTAGTGCAACGTACGATTATCACAATGGGAACATAGGTCATTCTATTGAAACCTGCCATACTTTCAAACACAAAGTGTAAAGTTTGATCCAAAAAGGTTTAATGAGCTTTGACGAGTCAGGGGGTAAAATGTCAATAAGAATCTTTCGCTTGATTGCACAAGGGCATGATTTTAGAAAATGATGTCAAGACTGGTTGAAAGTTACTTGTCATTTTAAGATTTCTTTCATAGTAATATTAGGAATTCTTTTTTGCAATATGATTTCACTTGCTATCATTTCAATAAAAGGCAAGTTAATGCATTTTATTATATTTTCTTTTTCATTCAACTACTGTTCCATGCTTTATCACCTTTCATAACTTTATGTTCCTATTCTTGAATTCCAAACGATGAATGTTTAGACAATGATAGCAATAATTTTAAGATTTAATTTTGAGAACTCATTTACATTGATTTAGGGAGATTATTTGAGTAAAAAAAACCAGTTACTAGCAGATATGAAATTAATATGACTTGAAGATGTAGTATCTTATAAATATTCATGAGCTTATTTTTGTTCAATAGATGATGTTCAAAGAAAGTATTCACATTTGAGATGAAAAATTATCATCTTTCTTTTACCATTCGAAAAAAACGTTCATCATTATCCCTTTGAGCCGATTATGATTTCTTTTTCCTAAAAGAACCCTGCCCAATGATCACCCTCCACACTAGGAGATAATTTTTGAAAAAAAAAGAGCCTAAAAACCACAAAAGGTCTAAAAAAAAGCAAAAAGAAAAAAAAAGGAAAAAATGAATGCCACAAAAAAGTAGGGTAAAGCAATGAGAATTCTTTTATTAGGAATAAGATGAAAAAAGGAAAAGTAGTTAAATGATGTAAAGTAGGGTAAAATGCCAAGCTACATCAAGTGATGATCATTTGGTTTTAAACCCTTTAAACACACGTTTTGAGCATATTTTATCTATTTCTTTCATGACCCCTCACTATAGCCTACATTACAACCTTTAAAAGTCCATTTAGATTAAATGTAAATGCTCGAATTGAATGATCATATGTTGGGCGAAGGTATGCTCATGATAAAATAATGAAGTCACGATATATTGCTTTAGAGATTAATGTATGAGAGATATCAACAATAGATAAAAAAAAGATGAAAAAAGGTAAGAGAAAAAAAAGGGAAAATGGATGAAAAAATAAAAGAAAAAAAAAAGAAAATGAAAAAAAAGATGAAAAAAAAATATTCAAATTAAAAATTCAAAAGGGTAATTTGGGTAGATAAACTCTGAGTTAAAAATTGGATGAACAATTCAAATATATGAAAGATCAAAGCATCTAAAAATCCTCCAAAGCTGGGGCAAAGTTGGATGAACTTAAAATGATTTCAACAATCAATGGAATGAGTTTTCAAAAATGAATCTTGAATTAATGTTCAAAATTGTCTGAATATTCATTTGCCCCAATGACATACATCCAACTTATTTTTTTTTCCATTTGCCTTTGTACCAAAACTTACTCTTCATTGATTGCTTTTCTCTTAGTGCACCTTGTGCTCTTTTAGTCTTACATCCCTAGAATAAATTGAGAAAATGTATGATTGCATTGTGTTTGTCAAGAATTGAAATGATAATGAATGAATGAATATGTGCTTAAAAGGTTATTGCATTCTTTTGAAAAGAAATCCAGAATGATCGAAGGCAAAAATGATGAAGAGGTGGCAGAAACTTGAAAAATGACACATGGGATGGCCAAATGTTGAGCATGGTGATAGATTGCTAAATAAGATCTAAAAAGATGATATGATCAAGAGATGAATATGGTGATAATTGGTCGACATAATATAATCAAATGATAACGATCAGTGGACGAAATTCATTCTGGAATGGCTAATGCTGATGAACATATGAGTTAAGTGATGGAAAAGAATGTGAATCAGTTGATGAAATGGCTAATGCTAAGAAGCTTATGAGTGGTGACCCAACGATGAAAGATAAAAACTTGTTTTGAAATTGCTAATGCTGATAAACCTGTGAATGATGATCAAGTGATGAAAATGATGAGAATCAGTTGATGAAACTCGTTTTAAAGTGGTGAGAAGCTCAATGAAAAAATATAAAATGATGAAGTTTTGAGAACCATATCACCACAATTATTTAAGATTTCATGACATTATTAACATCCGTATTCCATGCATTATGTTAGCATTGTTGTTTGAACAGTACATGTACATAATTTGATGGATTAAAACTTTGTTTGGACATGCATCAGCTAACAAGCATTTGAATTATACTTAAAAAAGGGCATTGTGAGAATCTAGATTGTTGCATTTGCATCATTGATCATGTCATTCAGTACATACAAAATTTTAACTTTGGTAAAAGTTTAAAGCCTATTTAGAAAAGAAACTTTGAATATTTTGATGAAGTCCTAAATTTTCAAATGAGAATCTTTGAATTTTAAATGAGAATCTTTAAGACATTTTCAAATGACAATCTTTGAGTCTTAAATTAAAATCTGTAAGAGATCTTCAAATGAGAATCTCTGAATCTTAAATGAAAATCTTTAAGTGTCAAATAAGAATCTTTGAGGTGTGAAACTCAAAATTTATCGAATGTGAATCTTCGAATTCAAATGAGAATCTTTGAATGTGAAACTCTAAGATTTCTTGGATGTGAATCTCCAAAATTCAAACGAAAAGCTTTGAACTCAACTTTTGGATGCGAATCTCTAAATTTTTTAGTGAGAACATTTGAACTTAGATGTGAAACTCTAAGATTTCTTAGATGTGAATCTCTAAAATTCAAACGAAAAGCTTTGAACTCAACTTTTGAAGGCGAATCTCTAAATTTTTTAGTGAGAACCATTGAACTTAGATGTGAAACTCTAAGATTTCTTAAATGTGAACCTTCAAAATTCAAACGAAAAGCTTTGAACTTAACTTTTGGAGGTGAATCTCTAAATTTTTGAGTGAGAACATTTGAACTTAGATGCGAAACTCTAAGATTTCTTGGATGTGAACTTTTAAAATTCAAACGAAAACTTTGAACTCAACTTTTGGATGCGAATCTCTAAATTTTTTAGTAAGAACCTTTGAACTTAGATGTGAAACTCTAAGATTTTTTGAATGTGAACCTTCAAAATTCAAATGAAAAACTTTAAACTTTTGGGATGTGAATCTCCAAAATTTGAATGAGAACTGTTATATGCGAGTCTTGCAATTTGCAAATGTGAATCTTGCAAATTTGAATTCTTGCGTACCTAAAATCTTGCAAGTTTGAATTCTTGTGAAACTGAAGTTTTGAGAATCAAATTTCAGTGAATTCTTATGAAGCTAAAAGGTTTTTACAAATCTGTTCGGACTCAAATTGTGAATCTTTGAGTTTTCATTACAAATTTTATCAAGTATGATCTATGACTCCTGTGGACATGATTATCGATGAGCAATTTATTTTTTAAAGTTGTGGAGCCTCTGTTTAAAGGAGCATTTATTTTTTCAAAGTTGTGGAGCTTCTGTTTATAGGAGCATTTTATTTTTCAAAGTTGTTGTGCCTCTGTTTAGAGGAGCTTTGTTATTTTTTTTCAAAAAATAAAAGTGTCAAATTGATTGGGTTGTCTACGTCTTTGTACAATTTTTGTTTCATAAAAAATGTACAAAAAGGGACAACTATGGATACTCCAATTTGTCTGAGGGTCTACAAGATTAACTCTGATAATTAAAAAATAAAAAAATAAAAAAAATGGAAAAAGGTGTTTAAGTTTGCATAAAACTGGACTAATAGAGTTTGGATTGGATTCAAAGATTGAATCTCAATCATAATAACGAATTGAGATTGATTAGAAACTCATCTGATCAATCCCTATAAATAAATGTTATAATAGCACAGAAAAAAGGGAAACACAAGAAGGGAAGATCATATAGGCAGAAACAAAGTGGGAGACAAAATATCACCATTCACAGATACATTGCCAAAGCCATAAAACTTACAATCATCCCTTTTTCCCTAGCCTAGTTTTCGCCTCAAAATCCTTCAACCAAACTTGCTAGAACCAAAGTCACTCACATTCCCACCTGCACTAAAACAATCTCAAAAAACCCCGCAATCGATCTTGATCGAAACCTACAGCACCCAACTGCCAACAATCAGACCCCAAAGCCATATATAGAAAATAATTCCACCATCACTGTTCAACCACCTTTAATTTCCCTAACCAACCATTCAGCAATCAGAGTCCCAAATTAAATCAATTTCCAAAAAGCAAAACATAATTCCCAATAGGCTTCAATTATCAACAACAAACCTAACACAAAACATTTTACAAGTTTCAGTAAAATGATCCACAACCCAAACCCATTCAGTCGTACCCAACACTGTCAATGCTAATTCAAAGAAAAAATGAAGCAAAGTCAGAAAACTAAAAGAAATAAAAAATGGAAAAAAATACCTAAAACAATTTATGGCTTGGCTTAAAAAAATCACTACAGCTCAGCTTCACATAAGAAAATGGCTCAGCTGGGAGCTCAAATGACAAGAAGCTGGACTAGAACAGAAGATCAGGTTGAGTGACCAGGTCAGTTCACCAAATGTATGACACATGGATCCTTGAAAAAGTCAAAAAGAGTAAAAAGAAAACAATTTGTCATTCTACCCATTATTTGTCAATTTTTTTTGAATGAGTAAAAATGGATAAATGAATAAAGAAAAACATTTCAAAAAATATATATTTTTAAGGAAAAGTTAAAAGTATCAATTTTTCATAAAAATAAAATTTTCAAAAAAAAAATATTTCTTAAGAAAAAGTTGAAAGTATCAATTTTTCTTGAAAATAAAACTTAAAAAAATTTTTAAAGGAAGAGTTGAAAATATCAATTTTTCTTAAAAATAAAATTTCTAAAATAAAAATTTTCAAAAGCATTTTGAAAAAAAGTTAAAAATATCAATTTTTCTTAAAATTAAAATTTCAAAAAAAAATATTTTTGAGAAAAAGTTGGAAGTACCAATTTCCCTTAAAAATAAAAATTATCAAGAAAAACATCTTTAAGGAAAAGTTGAAAGTATCAATTTTCCTTGTATAAAAGCATGATTTTTTTTTGAAAAAAATATATATTAATCATTATGCTTCACTTTTAAAAAAATAATAATGTTAAATAATCTGACGACGGAGCCTTTATAAGAGAAACAATAGTTTTCTTGTATACTCTTGAGATAAAAAAATTTTCTTAATTTTTTGCTAAAAGTATTGGAGTTAATTAAGAATAATTTTTAATAATTAATTACTTGATAAAATTTTTAAAGCTTATTGAATAACACGAAATTAAGCTGGTACCATCTTTCGTTAGGCGTTGTGGGGGTGCTATAACCTTTCTCACATGTAACTGAACTCCCGAAATCTGTTCTGATTTGCAAACCCGAATCTATTCTTTTAGGGACCCTTAATCAAGTTTAGGAGCTTCTTAAAAGGATAGATTCCTTATATGGCCAATTGTACCCAAACAAAAAAGATTGATGACGACTTCTAAAGTCAATGTCTAGCGATAGATCTCTAGATTTATATGTTATGACACTTGGTTCTTCTTTTATTTCTTGACAAAATAAGAAACAAACTGTAGTGTCCCACTTTAGCACTGAATGTGAGTATCGAGCTTTTATATATACTACATCAGAACTTTTATTGTTATGATAGCTATTTCAGGATATGGATGTTTCTCATCACTATAGTGCTTTTATATTTTGTGATAATCAAAGTATCATTCAAATAGTTTACAATGATATTTTTCATAAGTGTACTAAACATATTAAAATTGACCGCCACTTTATTCTTTACCATTTGCTCGCTCAAACTCTTCGACTTGTTCCTATTACCAGTACTAATAACAAAGAAGATATCTTCACAAACACATTTGCCTGGTCAATTTTTTGTCCAATTTTCCAAGCTCAAGTTGGCCTCTACATTACCATTTTGAGTTTGCAAAAGGGTGTCAATGGTGTTTTAGTAATATTTTGATAATATTTTAGATTAATTTCAATGATATTATTATAGTAATATTCCAGTAATAATCTAAATTAATTTGATATTGATTTAGATAATAGTATATATTGATTTAACTAATTGTAGGAATTAATTTAATTATTATTTTTATTTATTTTATTTCTTATTTTGTAACATTGTACTTTTGTAAAAATAGGTCTTGAGTTTCATTGTAAAACACAAGTTATTATAATAAAAGTTTTTATCATTTTCTTCTTTATCAATTTTAAATGTTGTAATTAATAATATTTATTTTTAGATATTGTGTAGAGTAAACACAATTAATTAGTTCCTTCGTTTTAAAGTGTTTGTCATGTATTGATTTTCACCAAGTTTAAGAAAAAATTTTATTTTAATGTATTTAATATTAAATTTTAAAATTTTTTTAAAAAATTAAAATTTTATGATTTTTAATGTCAAACAATAAAAAAAATCATAAAATATAATTGTAAAATATAAAAAATAAAATAGGATAAATTTTGGGATATCCCAAAGGGAAAATATGGATAAAGAAAATGAGACAAATGAAGTATTTTATACATCAGATGTATTTATAAAGAATTTTGCAAACAATTATCTTAAGAACATTCTTTAATGTTAGATTTGTAGTTGATTTGATGAATTCAATGGTTTTAAAAATATATATTATCTATTATATAGTAATCTTTAAAAAAAAGTTCTTCAAATAATCGTTAACAAAATTCATTTATAAATTATGCTATTTTTCCTAATGGGACTTGATATCATATTAATATAATAAATATATGATAAATATATGTATTTTTTTTATCTTTGTAATTTTCTTTTTCTATTTCATCAAATTTCTAAACTCTCTTTTAAAAATCCATTTCCTTTTTAAGCTATTTACTTTTTGATATTATGAATTAAACCCTAAACTCAACAAATATGTAATTTATTACTTAGTATATTATTATTTCATCCTTTAATTTACTTTTCTTTTTTTACATCTAAATATTTTAAGAATGTTTTGTAGTTTAAAATAAATAATGTTTTGTAGTTTAAAATAAATAAAAAATGTTACAAAAATATAAATGGGTAGGGGGGTTTACTTGAAAAAGAAATTAAAGGGAAAAATAGGATTTCTTTTTCTCATTTTCCCTTTTTTGTGCTTTTTATATTTCCTTTCTTTTTGCCTAAATTGTTACAAAATAGTTTATAATTCCAAATCAATTGAAAAAAAATTCATAAAATTTCTCAACAATTTATACATTTCAAAATTTAAAGAAAAAAGAAAAAGAACTCCCAATGATGTAAAAATTAATTGTAAAAATGCCCTCCATTTTTTTTTTTTGTTTGTTATCTCCCAATGCCATCATTACTGTTTTTATTTGTAAGAATGTACCGAAAATAGTAAATTAAGAATTTATTGAAGAGCTTTTCACAAAAAAAAAAAAAAAAAAAAATTTGAAGAGGAGTCAAAGGCTCAGAGCCACCAAACTATATTCTAGTTCAAAGTTAGTTGTAAGGTTGGAAATGCATGAAAGCAAAGGCATTCTAGACAATATAATTATAACTATTGAAAATTTAATTTATTGATTAATGCATGATCTCTATTTTAAAAAACTCAAATTCTTCATTTCCCAACTAAAAATATATATAACTATCCAGTATCCCGTTGTTAGATGATCTTAAGATTTCAATCAAAAGTTGTAATTTCAAATATTGAGATAAATGACATAAGTTTTACTAATAAAAAAGAACTAAACTTCTAATCTTGTAGTCAAATATTTTGTTAAAAAAATTATAAAATTTAATTCGATTAATTTATATAATTATCTGATGTAATTTATAAGTTTAGAATTCAAATTTTATCACTTGTGACTTCCTTTTCAATTCTCAAATTATAGTTTCTTTTGTACTTAAAAAATAAATTTTATAAAAAAATAATTATATAAAAAATCCAAGGAAATTTGATAAAATAATGGGCAAAGTGGCAAAGTATGCTATCTAAAGGAGAAATTTCCACATGACTCTCTAGGTGGTCAAAGTCGCCTTCAAGAATTTAATTATCTGGGCCTATATAATATAATTAGAAATTCCAATGTTGAAACAAAACAAGACACATTCAAAGCAAACAAATGCCGTAAGGAAAAAGATAGCAGTGGGCTGGGACCTGAAATAGTGACCAAGTGACATGAAAAATGAAACGATATATAGTTTTTTTTTTTTTTTTTTGTTAGTAATAACCTTTCAACATTTGAAAAAGGGTAAAGGTCGTTGTCAACCCATTCAATGAGAAAAAAAATCCAAAGAATTCACAACAAAAGCCACTTTCATAAAGTTTATTTGTGTGGTCATTGCTGTAATAGCAATTAAATTCTGATATTGCAATATAAATCAATTTGTCAGACAACGTTAACATCACATTGAAACGAAAGAAAGAAAAGTTTGAGCGCGAAAAAGTTGTGACAATGGCATTGTTGTTAACTAGTACAGTAGATCATGAGATTATTTTCTACAGGTGGCATCCTCAAGATGTATGAATTATCTAATGAAATGTATCATCAGATGGTCCAGTTCAATTTCTAAAGCAACATGAAAAAACATGATAAACGCTCATGACAAGCACTCAAATGCAGCAAGCAGTCATCTGATACATTTTCCTTCTTCATTTTCTGCTCCTCAAGATCGTATAACACCAGAAAATTACGGACCATTGAGTAATTAGAAAGTGTTCTGAGTGGCTTAATCCTCTCATTCCAGCAGCACTCTTAACATCCTTCAATGTTCATCTAAGATGCTTAGATGCACGTAGCCATCATCAAATTCAAACTTACCAACTTGTGCAAACACCAGATTCTGCCCAACGAATAAGAAGACATGCAGATTATAATTATATAACTATGAATCTTCAAGATTTAGTATTTGAAAGGAAATTAAGAACAGAGCATGAACGAAAACAAATCTTCCCAGAACTCATGCCTAGAAGTATTGTAAATTTCACTTCATCTTTTTGGTACGTTAGAGGGGTTAACACTAACAGTAGTCACAGAGCTACACTTGAAACAATTATTGAGGTAGAAATTTACATTACCATCTAAATCTATCAAGGGGCCTGGTTACCTGTTAGGCTTGTGGGTTTTGCCTTAATCTGGGCCTTGAACAGATGCTTTTAGGAGGTTCGGTTTGTCATATTATTCTATTAATAAAGAATTGTTTTTATTTTATATTAGTTTTAAAATATATTCAAAATATAAAAATAAATATAAAATAGTTTTAATATTTTAATAATTTTTGTAATTTAAATGAATAAATTAAGCTCTCGAACTTAAAATTTAGAGATGGCAATCGGATTAAAGATTGAGTAATCGACTACCACTTGTTTCCTATAATCATAGTGATAGAATAGTCTAATAGTTTTGATCCAACATAAGCACTTGAGTTCACTTTCCTTTTTCTTGTTTTCAATTTGGAATATTTGAATTTGGATGACGTATCCTTATATTCAATAAACCAATCATGTCCTTGATTGATTGAGCGTTGGCAGTCAGACATTGAAAGTTCAGACTTCAGAGCTGATTTTGATGATGCTTGCGGCTGGAGATGGTTATAATGTCGTCATTTAACAATTCATAGCGGTATAATAGCGACAGAAAAGCACTGATTTGGCCATTAAAGCTGAGAGATTTTTCAGACCAGAAATCAGAATATCAGCTGCCAACTTTCTACTACAATTCATTTGGATTCAAAAGTTACAATCAGCAGCACACACACACACAAAAAAAAAAAAAAGAAAGAAAGAATGAGTGACTCCACGTTAGAGAAGGTTGCAGTGGCAACAACCCTTTTTTTCCATTTTTCCTCTACAAATAGTACAAAGTCCTGCTTAGGGCTTTGCTTGGTTTTTAGCAAAATACTGAAGCAAGAAAGTTGCCCAAGAACACCACCCCATGTTATGGCATTAAAAGTCTTTTGGCCTTAGTTCTGCATTGGGTATCTAACTCCGGCTGCTAGTACTCTCTGCTGCTCTATCTGAAATCATTATCGTAGAAAATGATGGTGACAAATGTTAGTAGTACTTAGTACTGATACATTGCTTTTTCTTTTATGATGAAGGACAAGGCATTATAGAGCAAAAAATGCAGAAAAATCAAATGAAAATATACCTGGAAAAGTTCATGCAATTTGTTCTTGAGGAAACAGTACTCATGTTCTAAGACCTCCAAGGCTCTCAGGCACCTGCATTTGAAATGCCAAAACATCTGGTTAGCAACCCTTATCTATATGCAGATATAGGCATATCTTAATGTGGGTAATGGGCTTGTTTTTCTGATTAAAAATGAAACAGTGAAGCAAAAAGGTAAACTTCAAACTTTTGTGTGAATTATCATCTTAAAGAATTAGTAGTATAAAAATATATATATAGTACTACTACATTGAAAAAACCAGAGTGAGGTGAGGGGCGTGGAAGCACAGAAGTAGAGGTAGAAAGGGGCATGCATACCCAGCACGGTTGTTCTGCTCAGAAGCGGCCCGAAAGGCAACGCACACGTTTCTGACCCTTTTGGCACCTATGCTAGAGCTGCTTCCCATCAACTGATTCAAATGGATTCTCATTTTCTTGTAGTCCGAGAACTCTCTATCCATCCTGTCCCATCACCTCCCATTCATTAACTATATACTACTAACCATATATTAAATAACTTCAAAAGTTCAAATGAGAGAGAGAAAAAGAGTCCGAGTCTGGGACAGACACATCAGCCGCATTATTGCACTCTCCCAAGGAAGAGAAAGGAAAAGGAAATAATTCCCATTAATTTAGAGAATCAATCAAATTACTTAAAACCAAAAGATAAAATATATTTGAAGGAGATTTTAATAAATTACAGTAATGATCTCAGGTTCCTCAAAAGCTTCTCCGACTCATGGAAGTAGATGTTGACAACTTCTGATACAAAGTTTGGAGAGCTCTCATCTTGAAGCTGTTGAAGTTGCAAGAATTGTTCGTCTAATATCCCCTGAACAATCAATCAAACCAAATACATCAGTTTTTTTAATACTAGAAACGGCAAACTATCCAAATAACTACCAACAAGAAAATAGCCTGGAAATTTAAGGGTGGCAAAATGTTGTCAAACAAAGAAGAAATGGAGCTGCCGTTCAGGACACAGCCTGCTGTTAATTGTTATCACTCTTTCCCTTTTCAAATTTATGAAAAAAAGAAAAAAATAAACAAAGTAAAACAAATGAGAAATTAAAGTGTGCGTAAGAAGAGTGATGACAATTACCTGGTGGAAGAGAAATGCGAGTAAACGGTTCATGTCGGCTCGCAACCGATCCGCACCCAACCCCAACATCCACAAAGGTAGACCCGTCTTGGCTAGTGGATTGTTGAATCCGCACGAAGACAATGACAAAAATTTGACCCAAAAAAATGGGGTTTTATACGACTTATTATATGAGTTAATGACTTTGTTTTTTTGTTGGGTTTCACTCTTTCCAGGGCTTACGGTTTTGTGTTCTTTCTCTTTCAAGCGGGGAATTCACACTTAAAAAGCCTCAGGTTCCACATGTATTTAAAGTGTAAGAGCTGACTCCCAAAAACAGTAAAATATTAGTAAAACAAAAGAATTTGATATTAAATATTCAGTGTGTTTTTATTATTTATTTATATGGGTTATATCTTGAAATATTATTAGAGTTTATAAGGTTAAAAAAGAATCAAATAGCTCTTTGGGTTTGTTTATGTTTTACATGAAATTTAAATCTAGTTTTTGGTTTTTTTTTTTAATTTTTAAAATGTAGTTCACATTTCTCAAGTTTATTCAATTAATTATAATTGATTGCACGTATATTTTTGTTAATATGTAAATTTCAGTTTTATACTTAATATCTGTACTTATATTTAAAAAAATTCACATGCAATGTACATAACAAAAAAAATTGTAAATAAAGTTTTGTCAATGAGCCTAACAAGAACATTTTTATTGGAGATACTATTCATAATAGTAATATTAGCTTTTTTTTTAATTTCTAATTTATCTTTAACTCCCCTAATTCATATCTACATAATTTTCCAACATTATTAAATGAAATAATTGACTTTAAAAAGACATCATCTTATAATTTAACAATCTTAAAGAATTAAAAAAAAAAAAGACAAGAACTTGTAAATAAATGGCATCTATTAAACCATCTTAAGCCTTAAAATGTCCGAGTATACTTTATTATTGTTTTCTAATATATGAGAATATGATTTGCTGTTTTTGAAAAAAAAAATGAGTATAAGAATTCATTTTTCTATATAATTGATTGTATATATTGGATTGCAATCATTGAATTTGACTACAAATACAATGACATAGACAAACAAGATAAAATTCATAATTAAAAATTTTAATTACAACAAAAATTATTTTCAATCACAATTAATTATCAGTTATTCAAGATATTAAACTAGATTTTGGTGAGGGATTTGCAATTGCAATGCTCAGTGGAAGAGAGAGTGAGTAAAGGCGGGGGGGGGGGGAGATGGCGTGCAAAATGGGTCAAAATCGAGGTGAATGTGGGGTATTAACGGGACCAGCATACTAATGTTACAGGCCATTACTCGACAGTAAAGAAAGTGAGTTGAGACTTGAAGACCACCCTGGACTGAACTGGAAGGTTTTTAGAGGTGGGTAATTAACCTGCTTTCCCCCGTATCCAGTCACCTCGCGTGCTGTCTGTTTTGCCAGTCTAGTGCGGCGTTTCTTCCCTCACTCCCACCCGACAACTGTCTGCAGCCGGTAACTTGTCTGTCATAGCCAAAAACTAAACAAAAATGAACACTAACTTTGCACCGATAAAATAAATTTATTTACTCTTATCTTTTTCACAGATGCTTCCAAAACAAACACACACCCTGACCCATGGTGACCCTTTTTTTTTTTTTTTTTTTTTTTCTACTTCACTTTTTTCACTGACTTTCTTTTCTTTTCTGCTTTCTTTCTCGAGAAAATTGTTGAGGTTTAAAGTCGGCTGAGCTGTGAGCATGCATTGAAGTATGGCGAGGGAGGAGACAGAAAAGAAGCGCCCGGTAAACAAGGCTAAACTGTGACAAGAAGCTTGGTGATGTATTGGACATGTGTCAAACTGGGCAATGCTTTGGTTTTTGAATTTTGATGTATGATGAAATGGAGCTGAAAAGTAAAGAAGTGTTAATGATGATAAGGCTTTTCAAAGAGTATGGTAATAGTAAATGCTTGGGGTATGACTCATTAATGAAAGCACAAAAATATAGGTGTGACCGTGTGATTCTTTCACTTCACTCACTTGGCAATTATGGGACCATCAATCTCAGTTTCTTTCACTGTATGATTTTTGGTGCTTTAACACTTTCTCTAGTTAAAAAGCCTGGTTCTTGTATTCCCTTCTTTCTTGCCAAGTTCTGAATCTTGAACCATATATTGATTAGTTTTGTGTATCAGAACATATAATTACATTTGCTTTCCTTCCAACATCAACTATACATAATCCTATAATCTTGTCAGATTAGAAACTTGGGTTACCTTTGTATAGTATAGCTCACCAATTGCTCTATATTAATTTGCTTTTGCTATTAAAGTTTTGCACTTCAATTCCTACATTTCAAAAGGAGTTGCTTGATTAATTAAAGATACAGGCTTCCTACGTTGCATTTGATTAGCATCTTACAGTTGAGTCCTTTACCTCTTAATTGGAGGCAATAAGGGAAAGATAAGGCGATCGATTATTTTAGTATAAAATTAAAATAAAAAATAATTTTTATTTATAATAATTAACTATCATACTTAATTTTATCCCTCACACAATATTTACATCTAAACATATATTTTGATAATTGATTTTAATTTTATCTTTACAATACCTAATTTCATCAAAATCAATTTCATAATTCATCCAAATAGATTTTGATCCTTTATTTTTTTTATTCATTTAATAAATTTGGTAACATTGGCATATAATTTTTTTTGTGCCCCAGTGCCTAATTTAAGGATTAAAATGGGTCAATTTGTCAAGTAAATTAGAGAAGTTCTGGGACAAAAGCAAACACATAAACATTGGAGATGATGAATGGAGTAAATTATAGCAGCTCTATGAAATTCTTAAATTCTAAATCAGGAATGAAGCAGCAGCAGCAGCAGGGACCGGGGTGGCCTGCACAAAATACTCAGGGGGATCAGGTAGATGGATGGGTTTAAGCATTATTTTAGTTTTAATTGGAGAAGCATGGTAATTTGTTTACAGAAACCTCGACATACCCCACATGCTTCCTGTTGACGTAAGCAAAACCTTCATCTCTTATTATGCTTCTGTCTGGTCAGATTAATTATTACTATATATATCACATGTATTTTTATTGATTAATGATTTTTTAACTTTTATGTTTCCCTGTTAAAAGTAATTGTGACCTTTCTAATAAAAAATAAAAAATAACAATAATAATAAAAGTAAAATTCATAATTAGGTATTTTTTCAAAGAATGTCACATTTTTATAAAGAAAAAAAATTATAAGTGTTCGAAATTTAAATTTTAAATTTATTAGAAATTATTTTTTAAAATGATTATATAAACTAATTTAACTAAAGCTTATGTGCATATTTAGGTATTTTTTGAATGAGAGGAAAGCTAGAGAAAAAGTATGCTTTGGATTGATACAACAAGATTATTGAATAATGAACCCTAAAACCTTTGTTAAAAGGAGCACTTTTGAAGGCGATTATACCAATGTTTAAGATAAAGAGTACTTAAAATTTAACATAGGCTTCATATTAATATAATCATGGTTTCAGCTCCCGTGCTTATTTACTATAGCCATTACCCTTTACGCATTGACAAGAAACCATATTATGATTATTGTTTTTGTCTTCATTTGCTTAGAAATTCCAAATGTTGGGGAGGGTGTCCTCCTTAGTTTAGACCCCTAAAGTTGAAAATCATGTCTCTTATTATTCCATTGGTTCAGTTTTCAATCTTCTTGAAAAGCCATGAGGTCATTTGAGCCTCATCTCATTGCTCGAGATAAATATAATTCTTTCCTTTGTCCAACTCTACTGAATCTCAGACTGTCTCAAAGCCATAAATTTTTTAATACTATAAGAGGTTGGCATACGATTCAATTATAAGTATTAAAATTTAAATTTTAAATTTGTTATATGTTATCTTTTAAGAATAATCATATAAATTAATTGAATTAAATTTTAAATTTTTAAGTATTTAATTTTGTGTTAAATCAAATTTGAGATTAACGTTAAAAAACCTTTGCATTTGTGTATTTTATTTAAGGATTGATGTATGATTTTCTTTTTTTTAAGAGCAGAGTTTTAAATTTTTTTTCAAATATATATTTTTTGAACATTTCATTACATGCTCTTTGGTCTTGCACACAAGATGCAAGAAATTTGGAGATTTGCCTTTGTCGATGGGAAAATGTGTGTTCAATAAATACTATAACTGGATGTTATTGATACAAATAATAATATTTTGTTTGAATCATCACTCTTTGGTGGCTCAAGTTGCTATCTTCAAAGGTGCAAGTATGGGCGTCATGACCCAAAATTGGGTAACTTGGTTTGGATTAGAGTTCAATTTGAAGCCCAACACTTTAAGTCATAAATGGCTTTAGGGAAGCTGCCCAAGCCGAAGCCAGCCTGCTCAAATTTCTTATTACACAGTTGACACCCAAAATCCAATCATTGCTGGGCTCACTGGGCTCAAACTTTCCCGCATGCTTTAAATTGATTAGTTAAAATATTAAAAAATCTTAACTATTCCACGTTATTTAAATAAAATTGGCTCGTATAGTTTATTGTATTTAAATAAAACTTTATTTTTTGAATTATGACTAAAAAAATTCTTATTTCAAACAAAAGATTTATTTTATGTTAAGAATTTATTTAAGTACAAATTAAAAATTAAAAGTAAAGGATTAAACTTGAAGATTAAAAGTTTATTTAGATGTAATAAAAATATAAAAATTTATCTTAAGTAAAATGACAAAACTAAGGGATTTTTTAAATTATTTTAGCCATATTAATTTTTTGTGCATTGGAAATTGCTGTATTTATTGCTTTAATGAAAGAGGAAAAAAAAAAAGGAGTTGATTGGTTTAAAAAATTTTTATTCTGTTATGAACTCTTAAGGTTGAGAATTAATCGTAAGTATCCTATAATCGATATTTGATTAACAACGCCTTACACAGGTATCAACAATACATACCATAGCGAAAAGTTGCAGTGCCAAGGTATAAGATCTTAAAAATCCGTTGATCATTAAACCTTAACTCAGGTAAAAATGATTTTATTTATTATTATTTTTTTTTTTACAAAAGAAAACCACAGTTTGAACAATAAGAAAGATCAAGATGATTGATTTTTGCGTAGTTTAATTATACCGTAATTACATCATAAGTACGGCTACATCTAGAGTTCTGAAACCTGATGGTTTCAACACAGAAAGTCGTCCATTCACCTAAATGAGTATCTCATCATCAACCGCCTTTAAATTAAGGTGTATCATACTACTTTCCAATATAGACACCTCAATTGTTCAAAGCCATCCTTTGCTTATGAACTTCAGTATGTAGCTTAACCTCAGTTGCCAGTCCAATAACTTGAATTTGATCACATACCAAGTCATATCCACCTGCCACCATTCCAGACCATGTCGAGCTGAGTATTCAAAAGGATGGTGGTTATTGTGCCAACCTTCTCCAAATGCAAGCAATGCTACCCACGTGATCACATATCAATTGACAAGAACTACATGTATATATTAGTGAGGGCAAGTTAATAGTACCAATTGTTCCTGGACAGATCACCAGTATTCCATGCTTGCTTCCCCCAGATATGGGAAGCTGAATTTACCAACCAAGTGATATGGTATATCCATACAGTTCTCAGACCCTGAAATGTAGCACGTTAATGCCTAAGCTATGCAAACTCCTTATACTAGATTAGCTTATTTCGCTCATTCAGTACACGTTTCACACTTTCACTTAACGAAAAATAAGATTCTATAGAAATTACTCCAGCCCAAAGTTGCTTGACATTCATTCTAATTAATGAAATGTAACAGAAGTGGGTTTCCCAACTGCAAAATTTGCCTACCTGGAGAAACAGAAATGACAATCTCAGCCTCTTTTTTGTCAAAGAATTAGATTACTGTTCTTTTTTTGCTAAGAAACTGTCAAATTTGTTTATCATAGTAGCACAGATAGGCTTGGCCCTGATTAAAGATGCAAGTGGATAAGACTTCCAACTTGTGATGTGATTTAGTCCACAAACTAGAATGTAACATGCTTTCTCACTTTTCCTTTTCATTTTGGGGCAGAGTACAACTTCCATGGCTTTCTTCTGTTTTTGTCTACTTAATGACAAAAAGCACTTGTCATATGAAAGTGGGCTCTCTAGCTCAGTGCTGTGAAGTGAATTGGAAGCGAAAGTCTTAAAGGCTTTTTCCTCTCTCTCTCTCTCTCTCTCTTTAACAAAAAATTACAGAAAATCGAATTCCATACTTCCATTCTATTATACAGCATGAAGTGACAAACTCATGCAAGAAACTACGTTGTTAAGAGTTCCATGAATAGCAATAGCTTCACACACTACACCCTAAGAAGGAATATTCAAGGCAAATAGGCTAATCTCAAAACATAGAAAATTGAAGAACTCACCTACCATTCCCCAAACAAGGAAGGGAAATCCCCCTAGAGCATATAGCAAAAACTCCAAGTGCAATTGGATGAAGAATATGGGTGCTTTGAAGAAACTTATAGAAGGGCTGCTTCTCTAAATCCCTATCATTGGTTGGTTCTCCGCGCTGCAAATATCCCATTGATACAAAAACACTAAAAACATCAAATCACTCTGTATATATGTGAGTGATTGCATGTTTGAGAAAGAGAGATCGATATACCTTATCAATAACAGTGTTGGTATCAAAGAGCCAGTTCATGTGGCTAAACCAAAACCCTTCAATGGGGCTATGGGGGGTCTCTGTCAGAATCACAAAATTGGTGGTGGTACCTGTGTGTGCTTACCCAATCAATCGGATTCCCCTGCAAGCACCAAACCAACAATCAAATGATACTCCCATGTCAATGAAATTATTCCTCAAATTTTGAAAATTAGCAACCTGAAGTGCCTGGACTCCACAATAAGCAAAGAAGTACTCAAGCCATTTTGGAACCTTGAAGCTTCTATCCTGTGAAAAGACAATGTGATCCCCATAAGTCCTGTCATCACATAGAGTCCCACAGCAATCCAAAAGGCAGGCCAATTGAAATAAAATGGTGCAAAAAGGCTGAGCAAATGCATGGCTAAAACAACACCAGCAGAGGCTATATCCAACGTGTTACATTTCCTAGCCCAAAACACCTTCCTCCTCCTCTGCACCACCACATCAGAAAACAAAATTATACCCCAGGTTTCCCCTTCCGGGTCTGGTTCTTTCGCTACAATTGACACCCCATTAGCCAAAGCCAACACTTCCCTACTGCTGCAACTCCTATTCAGTTCAGTTATAAAACTTGAATGCAAAGAACTTCGCTTTCTGTTTATTTGATTTAATCCTAAGTTTCGATGGCCAAAGTTTAGGACTTCGCAAGAGCAAGGTCTGGTTTTTATTGTTGTTGCACTTCGAAGAGCTGAAAAAGGTAAGGACTTGGCATTGACAATGGCAATGTGATTAAAACCATTGGGTTTAAATTGGCTGTTGGGGGGGATTTCAGGTTTTATTAAATCTATGGTCGGTTTGCTCTCAAAACCAAAGTCTGAAGATTTTGACTCATTGTAAGTACGGATTACAGAAAAAGAAAGTGGCATAAGAAAAGGACAAGAGAGATCAGCCAACAAGGCGATCTTGTCTAGATTAGAAGAGATAAGGTGAAATAATCAACTTGCCACCTGTGTAATGGGTAGGCTTAGGCTTTTGTTTTAGCCCTCGAGTTTTGTAAATAATCAACTTGACATGCATAGATATTTTCTTTTTCTCTGTCTCTGTAGGGGGTTAAAAGCAGCAGCAAAAGTGAGAGAGAAATGGCGTCGGCGGCAACTGCGTCAATCTTTACGTCTCCAACTCAACCCATTTCGGCCGCGCGGTCGGTGAGAGGTACGTACAACTTCAAACTGTAAACCCATCTGTTTCAAACGCAAGTGGGAAGTCGCTTTGGAGACGTATTGTTTTTATTTGCTTTTTTTTTTGTTTAATTTGTACACTGCTCCTGGATTTTATTTTATTTTATTTTTAAATTGGATCTTTGAATGCTTAAATCGTGTTTCACGTTTTAATAGATTTGGAGAAAATGGGATGTTAAAATTGAGTTGGCAGTTGCTCCATTCTATTTGTATCTGCAGTAAAATCTATGTGCTAGACCAAACCAATTTAGTTCTCTCAAAATGTCGAGTAAAAATAGCTACACTTTATGCCTAACAATTTTGTATTTTTCAATGCAGCTAGTAGCTTTTATGGGTGCCTCATTGCCAAGGAATTTTCCGAAGAAGAAAAGATTAGTCAAGATTAGTGGGAAAGTGAGTGCTGCTGCTACCGTTACAAAAACTCCTATGGAAGAAATTAAAGAATATGTGCTTTAGCTTCATTTTAGCCAACAGGTATACACCCCTATGGAAGATATTAAAGAGTATGTGGTCTGCTGCTACTGCTACTGAATTGAAAATTTCCTTTGGCTGCTGTGAACTTGATCTTTTCATTCACTAATGGAGTTGATTGGAATGGTCCTTACGGGCTACAGTTTTCAAGTTCCAATTGGCTTGGCAAAACAGACTAATTGAATTATTTAACCAGGTAAAAATGCTAATTTTGGCTGTGTGAGTCTTCCAGCTGTAGGTTGAAGATAATTGTCATGTGCTGTGAGCACATTGTTATATATCACTAGCATGATTGTCATACCTGTAATTATTTTGGAAGTAACACAAAATTTGGCAAGCTATCTAATGCAAGAAAATTTTCTTCTATGTTGCCGGCATGGGGTAGGGAGGGTGCCTGAAAGGGAAGTTGAAGCATTCATTTTTCATTTTGACATAAACTAGTGAACTCATTGTGAAACCATAAAATACGTGAACGTTTCTGTCTTTCCTTTATAACCAAGTTAATACTATTTGGAATGTTGAATTGATTCAGATTAGATTAGTGGAGAGAATGTCATTACCTCAGACCTGTAAATATGCTTAATCTTGTATTACTGTAGCAGGGTTAGCTGAAGAGTTGAGTAAAGAAGTTGCATGTGACAGAGCAATCTTTCCAGACACAAATATTGTTGTGATGTGCTATGATCGGTAACTTGTCCAAAGGAGTAAGTAGACTTTTTATCTGTTTTGTTCTTTATTCTATATCTAAATTTCATTATCTTATCTGTGTCTAAGTTCTAGTATTAATTTTGTGTGAACTCTATAAATACGACACTCGTGCAGGGCGATTATTGCAGTCTTGATCTAGTTCTTGGATGCATGGATCCTAACTCACACTTATATAACCCTCTCGCTAACATCTCATGCCCAATCGACTCCGATTTTGAGGACTAGTGTCGGCCAGCCACATCTCATGCACGCATCTCATATCATCTAATGCATTCACCATGGCAGAATATTTGCAGGATCACTACTTGGTATCAAAATGCAGTCCTATATGGAGTTCGCCCTGCCTGTTGACTTTTCAAGAAATTTAAATACAAGGCTGCATATATTCATGTGAATGAGGTATAGTACGATCATAATGCATGATTCAAATGAGTTTGATGTGCTTGGTGGGAAGGATCTTTAGATCTTTCTTTTTGATGCTCAAGTAGGGGTTAGAGTTGGGAAAGTTTAATGTAACTACCATAACCATGAGAATCCTTCAGTTTCTGAAATATTATGTTTACAGTATCATAATATCAGAATGTAGATTGGAAACTCTGCACAATCTATCTAAATTTGCTTGACAATAAGCTTCATTAATGCAGAAAAAAAAAAAAAAAAAAGGAATAATGATGTCCTAGACCAGATATACTCAAATCAATAAACCCTTACAAATAAGGCATAGTCGGTGTCCTTTGTCTTTATATAAAAGCAACGCTTCGGCGACAACTCCAATATTTGATTCAGTTGCTTAGTGCACGATTCCTTCAATTTCCAAGCAAGTTCGAATGCCTACTTTCTTAAATAAAAGAAAGAAGCCAAACCTCCATGCCTAGTTGCGTAATTCTTTCCAAGGTTAATTTGGTTATTATCTTGTCAATGAAGAGTTTATGTTCAAAAGTCAGTTCATCATATCTCTTTCAAGTTTTGTCTAAATTTAACCCAATAAAAAACGACAAAGACAAAGGTTTGCATATCTATGATTAAAAAAAAAAAAAAAAAATCATCATCTAAAACGTGCTGAAAGACATCCGCTTTTACGTTCATCAAACAACACTGCTTTTCAGCTGAGCGGATGCATTGGTTTCGTTATCATGCTTTTTCAATCATGCTTCGTTTAAATGGCAGTGAAAAGGATTTGGACTGCACCATTATATGGCATAATTTAGAGATGAAAGGATATGATGGTACGATAAGAATTCTTTTTCGCATGAACTCAGTCCACTTTTACCTTAGGTGAAGCCCTGCCTAACTTGAGCTGAAAGCGAAGAGGCTATGGCATGACAATCTCGTTGAAGAGTTTCTGATTCTTGGAAAATGACACCATTTGAATTAGCACATGATTCAATTTGAATGATCAAAATATAAAAACTTTCATTGCGTTCTTCAAATTTGAACATTTTAAAAAAGTTCATTGACTAGTAATGACTATTGACTACCCATGTTCAAACTTACGACTGCATTTTTGGCATGCCATTTTCTTCTTTTAGCTTAAGAAAGGCTCTTTGATGGTACCAGAAACAAGTGCAGATTTTGTCTTGCTCTCTTCATACTTGCCAGCGAGGGAATCAAATAAAATTCCAGCACCAACACCAACAGCCAAATCAATGGTGTAGTGACCCCTTGTACCTAGCAACCTCGCAGCTTGGAGCACATTGAGAGTGTCAAATAACCATGCCAATTCCCATCTCTGCATCCGCCTCATGTCTAACGATGCAATCACTGATCCAGCAACATGGCCTGAGAAGAAGAGGAAAAATGATACATTCCCTACCGGAAAATCCACTCCTGATCCTACAAATTCCTGCCATTGATGAACAAATTACATTAAATCAACCTTGGAAAAGAGAAACTTTCCCATTTTTCTTTCCAACGAAACTTCCCAACAAGATTTAGACTGTCCTGTTCCTGAAAACTATAGAAAAAGATTTATACCTCAGGTAATGGGAGCTGCGTGGAGTAACCAAGAATCCCACGACATGTAAACATGAACAAAGCAGAAATTGTGGCCCTTGGCCGACCCTCCATTAGCCACGTCCACAGTATATAAACCGTCTGCATCCCAACAAACACCTAACCCCAAACATGTAATAATGTAACCAAAGAAATTAAACATAACAAAACCCAAAAAAGAATATCAAGTCTTAAATTCATTATAATTGAACTTTGTTAGAGAACAATTTGAAAGCATTCAAATACCGTATTAAGAGCAGCTAATAACGTATTAAGTTCCGGCCACGAAACCAAAGCGCGATGGAAGGAGCGGGTAACGACGAACCCCAAATCAAATGGCGGCGACGAATCCGGCACCATCTGAAGCGAGTACTCCACGTACATGAAAAACAACAATCCGGCCGCGAAAACACACGGTAGCCGGTGATATCTCGCCACGTACACAACGTCATCTAGAGTCCACTTCAAGAACGAGGCTTTCCCATGATAAAATCCACCGTTAAAAACATTATAATAACCACCATTGCCATGAACGCCTATTTTCTTATCAACCATGACGTTAAAGTCGTTGCTTCCGACGTTAGCCTTGTTAGAACGTTTATAAGGAGAGCTAAGAAGCGTCGTCGTGGCGCTGGTGGCAGCGGCCGCGTTCATGGTTGTTAATGGTGATGAAAGAAGGAGACATGAAGGGAAGAACGTGAATGTGATTGTCAATGATTATACATAGAAGACAGAAAAAAACAATGGCGGGGTTTCCAAAGAATTGTTGGTGAGAAATTGATACCAGAAAATTAAATTTAAATTTTGTTTTTATTCTAAAAAAGTTTCATTTAATTGCTTCTGTGGGGTTTCTTCATTAATTAATTTATTTTTGTTTTACCTCTCTCATTGTATTTGCCTCAGATTTCGACGAAGAACCAACAAATCACATAAAAACATGAAAGGCGTTTTACAGGGATCTAACGGTCGGTTGAAATACATGGAAACTTGAAACTTTTGCACTGCTTTTGCTGCTTTATTTATTTACCCTTTCTGTTATAATTAATTGATTCTTTTATCAATTTTTTTAACTTTAACTACTATTATTTTAAATATTTTAATTAATTAAATTTTATAAAATATATATTTAATAACTATTTCATTCCTTCAAAGTTTCTTCAGAATTTAAATAATTTTCAATTAAAAGAATAAAATATTTAGATATTTTATTTCCGAATGAGATTTTAAAGACTAAAAGAAACTTGTTTAGTTTTTAGATAAAGATATTAATATATTAAAATTTATAAAAATAATATAATAAAATTATTTATATAAATATAAATACCATTATATTATTTTCTGGTAATTCTGTTTTGATTTGGATTGGTATCAAAATTTAAAGAAACCAAAATAAAATCAAAATATTAGTTTTGTTTGGTATTGAAACCAAACCAATTCAAACCAAAAGGTTAATTTGGTTTGATTTTTTGGTTTACACCAAATAATACTCAACCTTCCACTAGATTATGTACGATGTGGCCAATTAATTAAGCTGACATAGGGTTGTTTTCCTTAGTTGGAAGCTTGTTTTTCTTACTCATTTTTTTTATTTTATCTTGTAAAAATTTGAATTCACAATTTAATTATATTTTATATGTACAAATGAGCGAATTTTTGTGATTTATCTTTTAATTAATATAATATAATTTTATGAAATTTAAATAACAACAACAACAACAATAATAATAATAATAAACATTTTATTCCAACCAAAAAAACTGTTTTGCTTTAAACTTTTTGGTTTTCAAAATTAATAATCAACCCAAAAAACTTTAGCATGCTTATTCTTAAATCTTCTGAATATAGTTCCACAAAATTTTATTAAAAAAATATAAATGCACACAAATTATTGATAAACAAAAAAATCTAATCATTATCCTAGAAAAAATGCTATATATTAGGATTTTTAACCCCTTTTCCTTCAACTTATTAATTTTTTAGAAAATAAATCAAAAACTAAAATATTAATTAAGTTCCCTTAATTATTCTAATTCCACATACTCTCCATTTCTATTATATTTTCCTTTTTTTTTTGTAAAAAAATTATTTTTTTGAATCATTGTAAATAATGATTATTAGGTATGATATGTAATCAATTTGGTTTTTTTTAATAATAACTCGTCATTGTCCGCTGCAAAGAGAATCCAGTTAGAGATGCCATGTGGCTTTGGCTGGCAGAGAAATAACGTGGTAGGACTCGAGATGGGATAATGGCTAAAATGCCTACAAAATCTTTTAAATAAAGTCAAAGTTTTGCCCAAAAAATAGAAAAAGTTCTAACCATTAGCTCTACATGTTGTTCAAGGTAGGCCATGTTTAAAACTTGCAGGCCATAAGTCTGATATTCATCGATCAAGACATAATCCCGACCTAATCCCCTTCCCAGTGATTCTAACTTAACAAAATATAACCATGTCCGTCTTCGAGCCAAACTCAAGGATGACAGTGGATTAAGTCTGAATCCGACTTGATGATGTTTTTTATACTTGTATCTTATTATATTATATAAATCGTATTCAAATTAATTTGAAATTAATAAAATATTATTTTTAATATAAATATAAAATTATATATATAAATATAAAATTAAATAAATAATTAAAAATAACTTTCATATATACCAAATCAAATTGAATTTACTTAATACTCGATCTGATTTTTTTTTTTAATTATTTAATCCGACTCAAAACTTAATTTCTTAAAAAAAATTTTAACCCTAAAAAATTGAATCAAAACTCACCAAAAGCAAGTTAGACTATCATCTCTAAACACGTACAAATTTTTTAAGAAAAAATTATAGATGACAGATTGTAACCTGACTTACTTGTTTCTAATAACAATAAAAACAAAGATCAGATAATTCCCTGTTACATGATACCAGAATACGTAGAAACCCTGAATACTTATAGTAATTGTTCTGGGAAATATTAGAGGCAAAAACTCAGTGCTAATCACTAATTTCCTCCCTCTTACCTTTTTTTTTTAATTATATTCAACGTTTCTGTACCTATTTGTTGCCATTTACGGAGGGAATACCCCAAGTCTAAAACCCACTAAAATTAATGATGGACCTATCACTCTAAGACATACATACCTGTGTATTCTAAAGCTAGAAACCTAAAACCCACTGCTCCCCCTTAAAATAAAATTGGGACACACTGTCTTCAGTTATAACCATGAAAAACTGTTGCTACCTTGGCTGTTGATCAGATCCAGCTGTAGACGAGATAGTAGGTGCAGCACCATTTTCAAGTGTCGGCGAGGAACCCCACTTTCCGTCTTCTGGTGGCTCCATAACAAGAACTCCACCATCACTTAGTCCAAGTGCAAACTGATTAGGTTCAGATGGATGTGCTGCGACCACTACCGGATATACCCTACCACTGCCAAACAATAATGTCAGCAACAAAGGCAAAAAGATATACAAAAAGAATGTTATGTCTGACGTTAGTGAGGGCAAGGCATACCTAGGATTTGAAGGTAGATATGAACCAGGATTAATCCGACACCTGAGTTGGAGGGTTGTGGAAGTGAGAATACATACGCTTCCATCTTCTAAGCTTACATAGATTGACTGGCTATCACATGAATACACAGCATCTGTGATCGAGCCACTTGATTCTCGGGGAATCCACTGTCACAAGAATCAAAATACACAAAATAAATACATAACAATTTGTCATTACAAAACTTAAAACTAGCTATTTCTGAAGCATGAGCAATTAGTAGTTTCAGGAGACAAACAAATGGCAGACATGATATAATTAGGACAAGAATAGGAGATAAAAGTGATTTAACAAGAGAGAGGTATTAAAGGGAGCATGGGATGGTCAGGTACCAAATTGTATAACACTTCATTTCATTTTAACATTTAAAAGATATATATACTTAGTTGTTGTGAGTATGCAAAACCAACTTAGCTAGTCAAACTATATATCACTCTAAAGGATCTTCAAAATGACCTTATTCACCTTTAATAAGAGAAAAAAAAAAATGCAAGTATTACAAACATCAAGCCTAAAAAATCAGAGCATGATGTATCTACCTGTTTAAGGCACTCTAGTTTTGGAGCTTCATATATGGCTATCTGTGTTGCATGGACAGCAAGTAGATGTGTCTGGTCTTGGTGAAACTGAACTCGGGTCTGTCCAAGAGGGTTTGGCACATGACTACTAGGAATCTGCAAGAATTTGCTAGCCTGCTTTTCCCATCCATCCATGCTCCATACAAACAGCTGGAAAAAATAGAGGATCTTAAAATTCCAGAATTCTACAAGTTCTCATAAGTAGTAAAAAAAGATGACAAAAGAAAAGATTAGCAATTTGTGAATAGCCTATTTCTGCCTCCAAACACATCTCAATACTGAAAATAGTAAAAGATCTGTTAACATTTCAATAATTCTACTAGTCAAATATAACAAACCTGTGCATCAGCTCCTGATGACACCAAAATGTTTAAAACATTTGAAAATGCAAGACCAGTAACTCTCTTCTGATGACCTCTCAACTTGCTTTTGACCTGCACAAAGCAATTTAAGTCTACAAATGTGCTTTTATTATTTACTCAAAATATTAAATTCTACACTTATAAAACAAGTACCTGATCAACCCGGACATTGTAGATTTGAATTGAAGAGTCATCCATGCCTATGGCAATAATGTTGTTGTCCTGGGGATGGAAGGCAAGAAAAGTTGCAGCAGGTGGTGGAGCCATGAATGTTGTCATTGTCTGCCAAAGAAATAAGCTCATATAAGGAAAATGTGACCAGCATGAATTACATCTACATGTCAAGCAAATGCAATATATATATATATATATATAAATGACTCCAAGAAATTAAATTACCTTGAATGTCATCATGTTAAACAAGGAAATTTTCCCTCCTGATGCGGACATGACATAAGAATCATTCTTAGAGAGAGCAAAGCATGGAACAGCATCTTCTTGGTTTGTCTCACATATATCATTGGTCATCAATATTCCACTAGAAGGTTGCCATAACTGTGGTGGTGAAGCACTAGTTGCCTAGACGAAACAAAGCATTGTAAATAGGTGGCCCACAAGTAACTAGATGATAGACAACGCAGTGTTTAAGGTCAAGGTATAAATACCTTTCCAGAAAGGTTATGCTCATTCTTCTGCCATTTCCACAATTTGTGTACGGCGTTGTCTGTCAATGCTAGTATGGCACCTCCTGAGTTTGTATATATCATTCTAACAACCTGTTTTGAAATTGAAAAAATAGTTAGGGGCAGGAGGTAAAAGAAACAACTCACAGCTTAAGCATATGCTTCATATCCAGCCTTTCTCTTAAAAAAATCAGCATATTTAGTTGCAGAAGTTTTTAAACTTTGTAGGGAAACACTAAGGCTAAAGCTTTCGGAATAAAGATGAAGAAAAGAAAATAGAAGCTCAATGAAAGAAGCCAATTCTTTAGCCCAATCTTAAAAGATTTTAAACCCATCCCCCCCCCCCCCCCCCCCCAAAAAAAAATCAATAAATACACACACCCCTAAAAAACAAATCCTACTCCTTTACTTGAAAATTTAATATTTTGGGATATTGATAGCATTATTTTGATCAAAATACTTAAACAAGCATATGGTCAATCATGACTCATTGAATAAAAACAAAACAATGATTCAGCATGTCCACAAGCCTGCATAACAAAAACTATACATTTTAAACCTTTATATCCTCATTTGAAGAGCAAACCAGATCATAAGTTTTTTCAAATTTTACCAATAAAAAGAAAACCATAAATTTTGTGTTGACATTAACAAAGCTAAAGTTAAATCACCCCAAAAAAATTCTAGATGCAGTTATTAAGCTTTTCCTCAGGACTCAAATCAAGTGGTTTCTCTTTAGGTCATTAACTAAAAAGAAAAAGAAATAAAAATGAAAATGATAAAACAGAAATTATTGAAGAACCATCCCAAATTTAATTCCAGATGGGACTTCAAAATGTCCTCAAGCAGCAATGCATAAAATAATGTGGAAATGATGCGTGCATTAACATCACATAACAGGAGACTTGGTCAGAGAGCAATGCATACCCTAATTGGCATCAAGCTCTCTGGAAGACGCAAGGAACGAAGCTGAGATGGTTCATTTATTTCAGTCAGCTTCCACATCTTAGATTTCTCCAACTCATCAGTGACTCTTGGTTTCACGTCTGGCAAAGTACGGCTGTCCCCATTCTGCAAGAAAAGCAAGTACAGATTGAAAGAATTGCGATTTAGTCAACCAAGGAACTCAAATATATTCAACAGGTTCCAGATTTGCCCAGTGAAAGTTGTTCTGCTATATGAACAGCTTAACATGAAAACCAAGCACATCTCTTCATAGAAGAATCATGGTATTCCCATGACAGGCATCAATGCTTACCAATCCAACAATTGCTGTCATTGGTGCACTTCTATCTGCAACAGCAATGCTTGTTCCAGTAGTTGAGCTTGAAGCACCGAATGTGCCAATTATGGGTCCCTGAAAGAAATGGTGCATTCACAATTATGTTCTACTCAGATATGGGGCCTCTGAAAAGTGTCAGAAAGGTTATTTTACCTTTGCCACAGCCGTAGAAGCAGCTCTAGAGGCATCAAGAACACGATCAAGTGCACGAGCTTCAATGGAGCGCAAAAGCCTAGCACCATCAGCATTTGCAAGTATTTTGATTCCATTTTCATTTGTCGAGACAGCAAGCAGAATTCCATCTTTATTAAAGCGTAGGCAAGGAGAAGCCTGAAAAAATGTGTCATACTTGCGAACTTAAAGGAGATGCTTTAGGAAAATAACTACATTAACAAGAGACCCATTACCGGCAATCCACCGTCAGCATTAGTGGCTGTCAAGAGGTTAACATGTTCCATGTCCCAAAATTTGACTTGGAACTCATCACCTGCAGCCAAGAATCGATTTCTTGTTGTATCAAACTGCACAACCCCCACAGACCGCTTTCCAAGACCATGATATGTCCGTTTGACAGCACCCTCACTTTCAATCCATTCAACAATGTGTGACTCACCCTCTTTATTAGTCCCACATGAGAATAGCCTGCAATGAATATATAACTATAAGACCAAAATAGAATAAGATAATATAAGATGAAAATGTACAGAATCAAATTACAGAATAGTAAGAAAACAAAAGGAACCATATTCAGGCCACTGAAAAAGAAAGAAAAAAGAAAACCATACCTGGTCCCATCAGCACTGTAGGCCATTGTTGTGCACGAATGACCAGGTGCATTGTAATCAACTCTTGAACCCATGTTATCATACAACCAAGCTTTTATTTTTCCGTCAATAGCTGTGGAAAATATGAACTAGTGGATGGAAAAGAAATCATCAGTCATCAGTAAGCATATCTAAAATAGAAAAGCAAATAAGTAGAGACACATTCTAATGACCCAGTAGGCATAAGTATTCTCATTTGCATAAAAAAATTAAAAATATGAGAATTTCTGAAGTTTTAATTTGAAAGGGTAAAAGTTGCAGAACCTGTAAGAATAAGATTTTAATTCCATATTTTTTGGTATAATTTTGTTATCATCAACACTTAAGGCGGAGGCCTACAGAATGAATGCATTTCATTTTGGTAAAACTAAGGAGATTTTGATATCTACAACCAGCTTCATCACACCCCTCCCCCAAAAAATAAATAAATAAAAAAAGCTGAACAAGGAAAAAGAACAAAAACTGATACCTGAATGCCTTCCTTATGATGTGGGCACACTGAATAAACAGGGGCTTCATGACCCTCAAAAGTGTACTGCTTATTACCATTAACAGCATCCCATACCTGCACAATGTTGGAGCCTTCAAATAGTAATCAAGAGGCATACTGTTTCTAATGAATGGAAAATTTCTGAACAAAGCAAACCTTAATCGTCTTGTCCTCTCCACAAGTTATGACACACAACTGTTTATTTGGTTGAGAGAAAGCAAGATCACTAACATTACCAATATGAGCCTCAATCTGGAGAATTAAATAAATAGAAACGCAATCAGCTGTCAAAAAAATAAAAGAAAAAAAACTTAATCACTAGTTAACCTTCTTGAAACAGGGGGAGCAGTCCTAGAAAGGAAAAAGAAAAGAATCTAAACCCCCGATAATAGCTTCCTGTAATGACATTGCAAAAATTATTATTGGGTATAAATGCAATTCTGCAGCAACAATCTCACAGCACCATGTTTAATTAACCTCAACCTGTTTATCCCCCAGAACTGCCGTAGTGCCATCCAATTGTTATGGTTGTAACACCCGGCCATCCATCTTTTAACAGAAGATTAGAACAGCAAGGCAATTTCAGTCTAACAAGGGTACCTGGCCCAAATTATCACTAATGCATTTGGTATTCAGAGGCTGAAATGATGCACATGGTTATTGTGTGGATGACTTTTCTTTTTCCTTTTTTTTTTTCCTTAAGAGTAGAGAGATAAATCCCAACATCAACCCACTGCTGCTACTATCTCCGCTTCTGTTGGCCAAGCTAGAAGGCTTAAATAGCACTTTGCATGGGTAGAACTTATTTTACTGAAGATCAGCCAAATTATGGAAAATTATCATTAATTTACTTGGTGGCTGTTTATTAAAAGGCACATATAATTAATTTATGGATAACTTATTTCTCCTATTGATAGATGGATGTCTATAGCATATATGTGAAACATACATATATAATTTATACTTATGTGAAAGATATAATTGACCTTCAAAGATGGTTTAGATTTTAAAGATTGGATGATTCATAAAAGTGCCAAAAATATGATTGATCCACAAAGAATGTTACACGTACCTCCAGATGATCCCTTAAATCATCACTGCCATGATATGAATATATATGCACAATATGCTTGGAATATGCAACACCTGTACCAAAAATAAAATATGAGTTACCATCACTGGAAGATGCCAAACTGTTGATTTAAGAGCCAAATTAGCCATTGGAATTGGTGTACAGAGCTTCAATAATTTTTCATCCACCACAGCGGGAGGTAGAGAACAGAGAGGCAAGGAGGAGCCCGGCAAGTACTCTACTTTTTAAAAGGTAATTTTGAAGCTTAAATAGATACTTGCTTTAAGCACTTAGCAATATATTGTATGAATAGCACACAATAACCATTATAGTAGATTTCAACATCCAAATCCGCTGGAACATACCCAAAAGGGCACCATCTGGACTCCAGATAACACGATTCACTGCAGCAGTATATTCACTAGCCAAGGATGCCTAGAAAGCAGACATTGGACAGAGCTCAGTATCAAAATCAATCCTAAGAACCTAGCGGATATAGTACAACTAGAATTTTCTGACAGAAGAAGCTTACCTGCAAGATCCTTGAGCATGCACCAAGATCCGAAACCTTGAATTTTTTAGAAACAAGCCTCTCTCGGCTCCCAACCTCCCAGATTGTAATATCACCAATGTTTGTACCAACTAAATTCGACGAGAAAAAACATAAAAATAGACAAGTCAAATTTCTTTGAAAAAACCTTAGTCAACCAGAAAATGACGAGCAACCAAAATCAAAAAAGCCAATTTTTGAAAAAAAAAAAAAAAGAAAGTACTAACCGAGAAGCAAAGTTTGCTGCACTGGATGGAAATCCATACTCTTAACAGTTGAACCCTGACTTAAATCTGAGAAGACATTCTTTGGCAAATCTTCGGATAATGAGTGGGCATAGCTCTGGGCAGGGTATGTGACTGGTAAAATATTCACTGCTAGATTATTCATCTGCAAAGCAAAATAAGCCAGGTAAAACTAAATGAGTTAAATCCAAATAAAAGGATGAAAGAAAGAGAAAAGCAAAAGTAAACATGAAAGACATAAGGGATTTCTAAATAATATCCAACATCAAGTTTTAACATAAGCATCTTTTGGTCAATAAGATGACAAAATTGCAAAAAAGTAGGGAGCAAAATATAAAAATTACTATAAAAAGGATTAAATAATTTCAAGATAGCAAGTAAATGCATCGTTCAGACTTTTAACCTAATAAGACTTGAGAGAAGGAAAGGGAGAAGATATAGTACCTGTACCTCTTCAGATATTCCAAAGGGTCTTGGTCTCTTTACTACATTCTCAGAATCTGCAGTTTGATAGTCCATTGCCAGGTTGTTAGTTGGAGGAGTCCTAGGGCGCTTTGCCGTAGATGCTACCAAATACAATATATACAAACAGAAAGGAAAAGAAAAGATGATAAGACCTACTTGAAAATAACAAAGTAGAATGCAGAAAAAAAAAAGATAAGGAATAATCCAATAGCTGAATCAAGCAGATTCCGGTGAGCAAAAGAAAAATTCTAATCAAACAGTTGTAATAATAAGCACAACCAAGTTAAATGTACATGACCATAAAAAATATTTAAAAGAATCTTAAAACCAAAAGATAGAAAATATACAAAGAAATGCATATGAAATGGTCTTAAAACATAATTTTACATGTAAAAGTCAACATAAAAATAAAAAATAAAGCAAATAACTAGTTAATAAAGAATCAATCACCCAAAACAAAGAAAATTTTTCTCCAGCATCTTATGAAATAATTTTAGCACAATTTTAGTTTTTACATCCAATCTACCCCTCTAGCACAATATAAAACTGTCAAGAGCACGCTAGCAATTCTAAAAATTATTATTAAATTTATTTTAATAATACTTGAGTGAAGCTCTCTAAATGATAATACCAGTTATCTAGTAGGATAGACAATCTTGAAAGAGGATGAGAGTCAAAATCAAGGATTACATTCTCAAAAGGATGAAAAATTTGAAAATAGTCTCTCCATCACAAGTCAGGAGATCTACTTTCATCAAATGCATTTAGCTTTGGATATCCCAACAATATATGCTCCTTACACTTTTAAAGAAGTATGTATCACCACTATTAATAAAGCATCACCATCTTGCAAACTTCATTGTCAGTTAATTAATAGTTTTTTTGTAAAAATAAGAAATTCCATATATTATATGCATTCTCTTTCTTGAAATGTAATCATTGTGACAAGATTATCAAGTTTAAAGAGACACAAATGTGTCTTAAACTTATAAAATCGCCATGGTATAGGACTAATAACCCATCAGAATTGATTAACAGCTAATAATAACTACCTGCATTACTAGATGCAGATAGACCAATAGGGCCAGCTGAAACTGCTTGATGTGCCACAGGAGACGGATTAGCCATCCATCCTGCAAGAGATGCCGTAAGTGGTGCTGCCGTAAGTGGTGCTGGGGCTGGAGCTGGTGCAGGTTGAAAAGGCTGAATAAAAAGTAAACAGATGCATAAATAACCACAAAAGACAATAGACAGAAAACAGAACATCCTCAACCCCAACAACAAAGAGTACTCTGGTCACTTATAGACTTACACCATGAGCACCTATTGGAGGAAAACCGCTCACTTTAGGGATGGACCCCATTAAAGGATTGGTTACAGGTGAAGGAGCACAAGCTCCATTTGGTGGACCACAAGTATGGTCTACAAAAAGGGTTTTTATGTCAGGGTTAGGCCTTGGATTCTTGCAAAGTTGGTGCTGCCAATTTAAACTGCAAATTAACAAACAAGAGTGAAAGCATAAAAAATCCCATCCAACATATAATTCCAAGTCAATAATTAATACTACAAACACAACATTGTTCACATTACCTCTGATTGATTAGTGTCCTCAACCTAGAACTTTTTAAGGTGGGGAATTGAAGCTTATCACGGAAAAGTGGATTTGCCTCAATCAATTTTTTGAGCTCAACAAGCATTATAGCCCTAGCCGACTTGGTATCTCCATACTTGGATAGCTGCTCGTTCTCCCTGAAAATTATTCACAAAGGAATAATGAAACATCTATAAAAACATTTCTCACAACTAAGAATAATTTTGTCCATTCAGCGTAAATAACTGCAGGGAAGTAAACACAGTTCATATCACTCCTATGGAGGCAGAGTTTGACTATTTTCTAGTAATTCTAGATAAGTAATTATCCGTCACAAAAAGAAAAAAGAAAAAAAATCTCTTCACTTTTTATTATTTATTTTATTTTATTTTATTTGCTTAAGGTTGTGCACATTTCTTTTCCCTCTTCAGTAAACCCAATTACCAGTTTTCTTCAGAAAAGCACATGGATAGAACTCTAGACTATAACCCTTCTTTAGCTGAGAGTACAACAACACCACCATAGAAATTTTAGAACCCAATTATCCATACGTAAAAATGTTTTATGCATTTCAAAATTTTAAGCACTTAATTATAATTTAGAAATGGAGAAACATTTTTTCATAATGCATCTAAGAAAATGTCTTGTGACCTCTTTAAACCGGACCTCCCTGTATAGAGATTTCAAATGATTGATAATGATACTCAGCACAGTTATTGCTAACAATTTGTAGGTAATCATGAATTTTTTGAAAACTTCCAGAAAAAGGTTTTATTATTCAATGAAATTTCCAAACTGAAATTTTATACTATTAATATTATAAAAGCAATACCAATAACCTGCAATCAAATTCCAAAATAAAAAAAAATAATAACATAAACACTTTTTTTATCTGAATAACATAAATACATAATAGTACATTTTAATCAAAAAGAAAGGGCATTCAAGTTTAGCACTCAAAATTGAGGGTTCCTTATATCCGTTGTTGTATCAAATGATTAAATAGAAAAATGGAATTTCAAGGAGAAAAGCTAAATGCATTGGTATTATTTATTTATTTATTTATTATTTGGTTAATAACACAGTTTCTACTTACGTAGACACATTTACACTTAAAATCCCAATAACATTTTCCCCAAATGCATGACATACAATTTCATATGGCATTCTATTTTATTGAAACAGAGCATACTTAAAACTCATACATTAAACCACCCTCAATATAGCCCACTCTAGCTCCACAGAGATACTAATTTATGCATTTTCCGGCAGTAAACCACTCACATTCCAAAATCCTCACAATCAACCTTCTTAGAGCAATAATAATCCAACATGCTTCAGAATAGCAATCACATTACAAAAACATTTTTACTTACCTAAAGTTTGCCAAAGTCAATAGCATTGTAATTTCCTTAAAAAGCTCTTCATTAAACGTCGAAAACACTTTCAAATCTTTCGCAAGAATCTCCACAGCTCTACCATTGTCACGCCTACAAAAGAAAAATTAAAATAATAAAAAAAAAAAAATCATTACTCTAATACTTACAATAACTCAATAAACTTACTTGTCGAGGGCTTCGAGGTACTTTTGCTTTCGAATCTCGAAGAAAATTTTCATAGAGTATCGATTATCTTCAACTTTTGTGTATCCAGACAAGTACTTCTCGACTTCATCCCATTCCCCATTGGTTACACAATCCTCAAAATATCGCATATCAAAGAAAAATCCTGACTCTTTCTCCAATCTTTTTTTTTTCAATGGTCAAAACAAACATATAAAATATAATCATTACTTCAATACTTATAATTCAATGAACACTTTAAAGCTCAAACTAATAATAATTACAGGATATTTAAGAAAATTGAAACTCAAACTAATATTTGAAATTCCTTTCACCTGTCCATTTTTTTCTCCGATTTTCAAGGTAGCCAAACAAAACCAAATTGAAGAAAAAAAAGATAAAGTGAAAATTAAGCTTACTTGTGAACGGTTTCTTTGAATTTCTCTTCATCAAGAAACTGAAGTATGAGAAATACCAGTTCTCTACTCAACGAAGACATTTCTTTTTTTTTCTTTTCCTCGTTTCTATCTCTCTTCGATCCAAAGAAAAAAGAAAAAAAAATAACGGATCGATTCAAGAAATTTTTCAAAGAAAACACAAAATTAGGGCTTAATTTCACGGATCCAAATTAAGAACAGTTGAGTGCTTTTGGATTGACTTTAAGACAGAAAAAGAAAAGAGCAAGAGAGAGAGAGAAAGAGCAGATCGAGACGTGAGAAAGTTGTGAATAACGACGAGAGGGTGTGTCGATTTATGTAGTGAGACGTTTCTTGTTCGCTTTTTAGTCTGCAGAATTTAAAGAGAGAAAAAGGAATGTGAAATGAAGAAATCTGGCGTGTTTGGAAAAATTAAAATTACCATTTTATATAAGGGTAGTTCTGGAAGTGGGGAGTAAATTATACGGTGGCCTGCCAACAGCATTGGATTTAATGGACTTGCACTTACTTATGTTATTTTACTTGAGAAATTGTTAAAGTTTTTAAATTTTACCAATAAAGCGTATAGAATGACACATGTATTTTTTTAAATATTAAAAATAAATTAAATGTGTCAATTTTTTAATTTTATTATTAATAAGAATATAAACTCCTTTAATTACACTATTAATATTATTCGTTAAACTCTTAATTATTAATTTAACGAAAATTTTTATGATTTTTTTTTTAATATATTTGATCATTTATATATTTATATCATATAAAATTTTAAAATTTATATGATATTTTATATAAAAATTATGTATCATAATTTATGTTAATATGAAAATATGAAAAAAAAATTTTATTTTATTAAACACATAATTATTATTAAAATTTTAAATTATATCATTTTATTTTATATTTTTATATTATATTTATATTATATTATTATATCATATTTTAAATTATTATGTACAAATTATTATTTTTCTATTTTTTAATATTTTTTAAAATATGAATTTAGTTTATTGATAAACACATCATTTGATCTTATTTTGGATGGTTTAAGATTAACAATGGTCCTGTGTTGAACATGGAATTCCAATGGTATGCACTGCACCATACTTTTCCCTTTTAAACATTTATTTCTTTCTTTTATTTTTCTCATTGGGTATCACGCACACCTGCGTGCGCGTCAAGATGTGAACCAAACTAACACGTAGATGAATTGATTGTGACCAATTAATCCAGAAAAACTCTCTCACGTGTATAAAACTTCTTAGGCAGCATAACTCACAGATCGGTCTAAGCTGTCTAACGCGCCTAGAATTTCGGTGGTTTACTGTAAGTGATAAAGCCTAAAAAGGTGATAAGACATGTGTTTGTTAGAATGAACTTATCATATCATTGGTGATAAGTAGAGCGGTTTATCAGAGTTGCGTGTGCCTCGATAATAAGCATAGTCGTTTATTTTTAATTGTTTTTTTTTTTAAGGAAGGCAAAAATGTAACAAACATATTTCTATTTTTATTTGCTAGAACAAAGTGGTGATGTGGAACTGTGAATGGTGTATGATATCATCATTTTATAAAAAATGAAAAGAGACTAGAAACTAATCTTTTAAAGTTTTCATGATTTATGCATTTTTTTACATTATGAAAATTACAGATACAAAAATGTAAATCATTAATTTTATCTAATTTTAAATGTAATAATTTTGAAAATTATCTATATTTTATAATGAAAAAAACTCGAACTTAAACTTAAGTTTTAATATATCAGTAAGTTCCTCTAATTAAATTTTATTTTATTTTGGAAAGGCAATTGGGAAATTTAAAGAGCAAAATGATACTAAATAATTTAATGGCAAAATTATGCTTCAATGTAATGAAAATCTCTTTTCATCCTAAACATTTCCATGTTGAATAAACCAATTACTTATAATAATATTGTTTGTAATTTTATAAAATTTTAGTTTTTTATATGTAATCTTGTTGTTACAATTGTGCTTCTCTGAGGCATTTAGCATAATTACTAGACGTGTTTGGATTAGTCCTCTTATCCGCCTATAGTAATTAGATTATTTATAATTTATAATTTAATGAAATTAATATACATTACCTAATTATTGACACTTAATTCTATTTTTTTGATTGATATGTATTGGTTTTTTTATTTGTTAATTTTAGAGATATTTTTTATTTTATAATTTTTTTGAAAATTTAACACAAAATTAATGCTATAAATGACTTTTAAATTATAATAAAATATTTAATATAACACTTGAAACTTTATAAATCTCTAACATAGTATCTAAACTATGAATTTGAACTTTAAAAATTAAAATTTCATATAAATTTTTATAAATCCTACCAATACTGAATTATAATTGATTAATTGTACTACAGTAATTGTAAATTATATGCTCCCTTTGAGGGTTGACATCCAAATCTTAAGAAGATAATTATCAGAAAATCTCTGTTAGGAAAGATACCCAATGTTGTAATGTTGAAGGGCTAACACAAATGCATCCGAGCCCTTGGCACCGGTCAGTGTAGGGGTAAAGGCTCTTTTGCGGTGAAGAGTGAAGGCATTTTACAATTAACCAACTAGCTTATTGTATTAAAATAAATTCCCTCACCCAATTTTATGGATAAAACAACCACCAATGGCAACAATAAATAAATATATATAACCCACATATATTAATATACACTCTGCCCATTCATTACCAAGTTTAGTTTTACTAAAAAGTCTGTAGTCTAAAGGTTATTGAAAATATATTACCCATATAGTATAAAGGTTAGTCCTAATTTGTTAAGAGCAACCAAGTGTATGCCCTGGATCCATCGTTGCATCCATCGTCGCATCCATCTGAGGTGGAGTTACTCTTTTTCGAATAAGCGTTTCCACAGTGGGCCATGTCCTCTTCCGCCCACCCCTTGGCCTTGACTGAAACTGCTCGTCGGACTCTATGAAGTTCCCCTGAACAGGAAACAACTAAAACCATGAATCTTTGTCCAACATGAAAAATACCAAAGACACAAGACAAAGCCTTGCAATAACATTGAGTCATCGACAACTAAATAACTTACAGGAACATATATGTGGCACCCAGATTTCTCATGGTTCTCTCTAACATGCTTGTATGAAAATCTCATGCCACAACCAGAGAAGCCACATGCAAAAGGCTTGAGTTTTTCATGCACAGCCTTGACATGCTGTTTCAGATTTGATTTCTGGAATAAAATATTTCAGTACTTTGGTAAAAAAAAAAAAAAGAAAAGGTTTATAATCAGAAAAGAATTTAGTATTTGACACTTTCTTGTACACATTCAACTTCTTACGACTAAATGTAAACAAATTGCATATTTAAGGTTCACAGTATCTTACTGTTAAAAATGTATGAAGACAACCCTCAAAATCACACTTAAATCTTTCTGATGCAACTCCTGATTCATGTGATCGAAGGTGCCGCTTGATGTTCTTCTTCAGCTGCTTTTTCCCACATATTTGACAAGTAATATATTGGTGGCATGATTGCACATGAACCTTAAGGCACTGCTCATTGGTAAAATATTTCATGCAACTTGGTTCAGAACAGAAGGCTTCCACCGAATCCAGCTTAACTGTAATAGTTAAGGCATCCATCAAACAACATGTAAATAACTACCTCCCAATCAAGAGTGCTTACTTTCTTTTTTTAATAACTAAGAATAATTGAATTAAGGTATAACTTATGCATCTCACTCACTTGGAGACACATCAAATCAGATACCTTGATATAATTTTGAAAAATGAAAAAAAAAAGCAACTTGCCATGAGAATCCTCATGCTTTCTCAGCTTTGATGCAAATTTGAACACCTTTCCACATCCTACTTCCTGGCAAACATGTTGTTTCTGACTTCCAACGTCAGGGGAAGTTGACTCTTCATCATGAAATTCTTTCACATGCCTTTTCATGTTGCCTTGAATTGAAAATTCTCGATTGCAGTTTTCAATTGGACACTTGAAAAGCTTTCCTTGGTGCTGAAGAAGGTGGCGATTCAAGTGGTCTTTCCTCCTATAGCTAGCACGGCAATCATCAACTAAACAAACAAATGACCTCTGTAACAACAAAAAAAGTATTAGAAGCTACTAGTTTATGTAGCAACCAACAATGATCTATACATGCACAAAACAACTCTTCAAACCTCAAAGTATACTACCACACCGCGTGACTGAGGCGCACTTGATGGAGCTTCTCAGGAGGTCTCCCAACCTGATACTGGTCCATTCAAGTTGTAACAATACAGCCTCTCGCATTTTGGAGTTCTTTCTGTGGGATCCAATGCTTCACGCAATAACATCCATTGATTTTTTTCTTAATAAAAATCAACGATTCCTGCAAAAGTACTAAACCTTAATACATAAGAACTCACAGGAAAAACAAACTAGTCATAAAAAAATAGGTGGTAAAAAAAAAAACCCAAAATCATGTTTAAAACTATCCATTTTGTTACCTGTAAGAATTAAAAGTTCAAGTGAACATTATTAAAAACTTTTGAATATGAAACCAATTACTAGTAAAAAGAAAAACTACCTCAAGAGAATGGCTTTGCAAGTGTTGCTTCAAATGAGCAGGCTTCTTGAATGTAACACCACATTGTTCACATGTATTCAACGACGAAATTTCCTCTTCTTCCTTTCCTCCATCGTCGATTTCCTCCTGAACCAAACCCAAAGTTTAAAAAAAATAAATAAAGAGAAATCAAGAACCCATTGGTCGATTTCTAAAGAAAAATCGAACAAACAGTGCATAATCAAAGTGGGTACCGGATGATGGGTGAGGATGTGAGAGGTAATGAGAGACTTCTTAGATCTGCAGATTCCACAATATTTGCATACATAACGGCGTCTGTCTTTGAAAATTGGTGCTTCTGCTCTTTCTCCTTTTTCTTCATCCATTTGATTACTCTATTTCTCTCGGAAGAAAGTGGGTTTCAGCGATGGCTGCCTGTCGCGAATTATAGAGTGATCTGCAATTAGGGCGCGGCTCTCAAATATAGAGCAAAGCAAATCAGAAACACTACGATAAAAGACAAGAAAACCAGTGCTATACCAGTGGTTGAAGGGCTTCGCTTGATCTAGGGTGTGATCCAGCCGAACTGAACAGAAGCACTGGAAAGCTTGATCTCAAAACTCCAAACTTGAGTTTGAACAGTAGACGACAACATACATTATTAAGCTCAAACCCTAGCGAATTGACCTTTTTTTTTATATATAAAAAATTCGTGTTAAATTAGAGGCGAAAAAAATAATGGTATTTTTCAGGGATTTATTATTATAAAATAAAAATAATGCACAATGAAATCTGCTACTTGTACGCTTTGACTCGGGCCTTGTTTTGAACAGAATTTTATAAGCTTGAAATATTATTTAATTAATAAAAAATTTTATTTAATTTAAATTTTAAAATATTGAATATTAAAATAAAAATAGTTTTTTTAATTTTATAATATTTTTTAAGAGTCGTATATGTTCAAGACCTGCTCGACTGGGTCGTGGATAAAATTTTCAAAAGCCCAAGGAGACCCGATTTAATTTAAATTATTATTAAACATTTAATTTAAAATTAATTGATTTAATTTACAGGTCCAAAGATATTTTTTTCGTTGCCATTTCATTTCTTAATTTGTTATATAATAAGTTTTTTCATTTTTATTTATATATAATGAGAGCATGTTAACATAAATTATCTCATATATAATAAATATTTAATTTTTTATAATTTTATATTTAAATTAAGTCTTTTTATTTATTATCAAATAATTTTAAATTTAATATGATATCAGAATCAAAAAAAAATTTTTTACTTTTTTAAAATTTATCACATTAAAAGTTTTTTCTATATTCACTTACACATAATAGAGACTTGTTAAAATTACAATATCCCACATCTTATAATATTATATTTAAATTGGATTTTGATTGCAAAAAATTGATGAAAATTCTTAAAGATCAACGCATGCTTCACGTGTTTAGGAAAAGGAATACGTGTGTTGACGCCTTTGCCCGGTTTGATAGTAACAATTATTGTAATAGTTTTAATCATTACGATATCAATTATGTGGTGTTTAGTGAACCTCATTTTTTTATTAAAGATTTAGTCATCGTTAATGAAACTGGACATATTATGTATCGTATTATTTTATAATTAATTTATTTTTGTTCTTTACAAAAAAAAAAAAATTAAGTTGTTGAACTCATTTATTTATTATCAATTAATTTTAAATTAAATACTTAATACTCATAAACATATTATGCTTCTCTATCTATCACTTAATTCAAAATATCAAATATACAAATTAAAATTATTTATCAATTTATCGTAATTAAAAATTTTTAAAGGGAACTATTTTAGCAAACAAGTCATGAATGTCTTCGTCTGATTATGTCTGCATACAGCAAAATAAAATGTGTTGATGCAAGAATGCCTTAATCTGATTACGTCCGCATGCGACAAAACAAAATATGTAGACACAAGAAAATTAAACTTTGCCTGCTACTTATTGTTTGTTTTAAGGACAGAGGCTTTTACGATCGTTTATTAATTTGAAAAAAAAAAACATTTTTATAGGTTACAGTCCAATCATTGATTATTAGATGTGAGATTATTTATTTTTCTTCAACACTTTCATTGTTAAGGATGTGAACTGTGTGTTTTCAATAGCCATTACATCTTGTTGATGGTGGAATCGATCTCACATCTTATAATCAAATATTGAATTATGAATTTCACATCTTATAATAAATATAATTCAACAAGTTTTACATTAATAAATGATGTTATTTGTGAAAATCTGAATCATTCTTTTTAAAATACATAATTCACACCCTTAACTAAAGAGATCAGTGTTGAAGAAGAAACTGTACTCTTACATTTAATAATAAAGATTGGAGTGAGATGCTTTTCTTAAAGAACAAAACTGTGAAAGAGGTTTCGGCTCTCTGAATAAATAATACTTAACAACAGTATAGTTTAACAATGTTATATCAATCGAATTTAACTCATTTGATCACTCAAATTACTTAAATTTAAATTGTATTAATAATGATCAAATCAAATTTAAAATTATTTCAAATCTGACTCAAATAATTCATAAATATATCAACTCATTTATATCACTATGAAACATGTCGTGTGTGTTGTTTTATGCGTAAGGTGTACTAGTGACAACGGCCAGGTTGAATCCGACTCAATCTTATGTCCAAATGAGTGGATCCCAAGTCCCAATTCCAGGGGCAAAATTCTCGTGAAACACATAAATGCAAAATTACTCCATCACAATTTATTTCAACTCCTTCATTTCTCGTGAACCCACAATTAGTTTTACGTCATTGTATTCACCAACCTGTCCTTTGTACACTTTTATCTCATTCAATAACCTGACCCCTCTCATTAACTCCTGTCCTTTCCCCTCATTCTATATCAAGTCCAAGCCCACAATTTCACTCTCACACTTCCCAAAAATGGCTTCATACGTCTTCCTACGCGCCTTTTTCTCATCGTCTTATGTTCTTTCCAACTTGCTAGGCCTTTTACAGTCATCATGTCGGATTCTGGCGTCCCATCTACCCTCATCGACGGGCCTCAAACAGGGTTTTCAATGAATAAAAATGGGGCTCGGACCAACCCCCAGGAGCAAGAGGCAGTTTACGATATAATGCGAGCTACGGGAAACGATTGGGCCACGGATATCCCAGACGTGTGCCGTGGGCGTTGGCATGGCATCGAGTGCATGCCAGACAAAGAAAACGTCTACCACGTTGTCTCCTTGTCTTTCGGGGCATTGTCCGATGACACTGCTTTCCCTACCTGCGACCAGACAAAGTCATATATTTCAGAGTCCATTACCAAGCTACCTCGTATTAGAACACTGTTTTTTTACCGTTGTTTCAGTTATAATCCTCAGCCAATCCCAAAGTTTTTGGGCCAATTGGGTTCCACGTTACAGACTTTAGTCCTCAGGGAAAATGGGCATGTTGGTCCAATTCCAAGTGAAATAGGCAATCTTACTCGCTTAAGGGTTCTTGATCTTCACAAAAACAATCTCAATGGTTCAATTCCAGTTTCATTAGACCAGATCACTGGCCTAAGGTCGTTGGATTTGAGTGGGAACAAATTAACCGCTTCAATTCCTGCTTTTAGCTTCCCAGTTTTGAATGTTTTAGACCTAAGCCAAAATCTTCTAATGGGCTCAATCCCATCTATCCTTGGATCTTGCCAGTCTTTAGTTAAAATTGATTTTAGCCATAATCGTCTCACTGGCCCAATACCTGATTCATTTGGTGGGCTGAAAGAGCTCATGCTTATGGATTTGAGCTATAATCGCTTGTCCGGCCCATTTCCAACATCACTAAGAAGCTTAACTTCCCTCCAAGCATTGATTCTCAAAGGCAACCAAATGGGATCAACTGCCATTCCTAGTGATTACTTTGATGGAATGAAGGATTTAATGATCCTAGTTTTATCAAACATGAATTTACAAGGACCGATCCCCGATTCATTAGGCTGGTTACCGAGCCTTCGGGTTGTTTACCTTGATGGCAACCACTTCAATGGTTCCATTCCAAGCAACTTCAGGGACTTGAAGAATGTTTGTGAACTAAGGCTGAATGATAATCACTTAAGTGGCCCTGTTCCATTTGGAAGAGAAAAGGTGTGGAAGATGGGGAGAAAGCTGAGGCTTAACAACAATCCAGGACTATGTTATAATGCAAATAGTGGTTTTGAAGATGTTTTGGATGATGCAGGTATTGGTTTATGTGATACACCTAAACCCGGTTCAGCAAAGACAGTGCAACATTCATCAAACATAAATGAATACATGACAAGAACAATATATGTATCAACTGGAGCAGTTCATAAAACTTCAGTTTCTGTTCTGTTCTTTCACTTAACAACTTTATTTTTGTTCGTTTTGATGTTTCTGTAAGGGAAAACAAAGGCTTGTAAATGGCAGTTTTGTACATCTATCTGTCTCATAAATGAATCCATTGTTGTTTACCTGAAGAAATTACTCCTACCAGCTCTCCTTCGGCAATTTACTGATTGAGCTTTTTAACAAGCTTGTAGAGCATTTAACAAATCTCAACAACTAAAAATCTGCCTCCTCTTGATTGAATTGCACATGTCTAATTATCACCAGATGAAGCTGAAAACCCAGATGGCTTCAAATATAGTCTGGAAGGTTTCTTCTAATAGAAAACAATAATGGCTGGTGTTCGTGGATTGATGCCAATGACTATTATTGGAACCCATATGAGGCTGTGAACTGAGTATGATACATGCAAAAATTTGGAAGAGCCGAAGTTTAGTTCAATTGCTACCTGCATCCATTCTTAAAAGGTAACATGTAAAAAGTCAAAAGTTTTAAATTCCAGCACATGCAACCACTTTTCTTATCCTAAGCTACGGCCTCTCTTGTAAACAAAAATTATCAGAAGAGAATTGTAATTCCAATGTCAAAACAAAGATTGACATAGATACAGCTTTATGTAAATGACCCTTCTACTTGTTGCACGTATATATAATAATCTGTTTCCTGGTCTCCAATATTCCTTTCAGATTCTACAAGAATAAGACAAAACTGAAAGCCAAGATAGAATTAAGGTTTATATAATTAAGCAAAGATTCTGAGTCTATAATTTTTGGCCTTTTCTTGTTCTTCACATGATGTATTGACCATGCATTGGTTTTTGGAGGCACTGCAGCATCTCCCTAGTTTGAAAATGCAGTTCAAAGGAGTCCCAGCTGTTATTATTTTGTATAATACAAATCAATTGCTTAAGTTAAGGTGTTAATTTGCTGTGAATTGCACAGCTAAGAAATTACCCTTTTTTCGCTATACTTCCAATAGATGGTCTAGAGGTAGCTGGACCAAATATGTCAATTTATGAGCAAATTGGTACCATATATATAATATCAGCATTTCATGACAAAATTAGCACACAATCACTGCATATGATAATATTCAGAATTCCTTAATTGAAGAATGAGGAAAAAACCTTCTAAAAAGCAAACAAATGATTCTGATTTCTAGCAGCATTAGCTTTCTGTCTTGAACTACAAAACAAATTGACATGATTGAATTTATCATGATTCAAACAGAGTATTTAGCATTCTTCTAGATTTTATATCCATTTCCTTATTCCTTGTAATCTGGTTGGACTGACAAATACAGATAATCTTGGGACAGATGCCTCCTCATCTTTGTCTTGTAGAGCTAATAAAGCTACTGCATCCTTTTCTTGTATCAATCATTGGTAGGCCTACCAACTAAAGCAAATTGGCCTGTAATGCAGAAGGAAGAATATGTAGTTAAGCCTTCAAACGTATTGAACCAACCCAATGGTTAAGATCTCATCAGACGATCAAGAAAAAAAAAAAAACTTGAAATTTTATTTTTTAGTAAACTTTGCTTATTTAATTTTAATTACAACAGAACAATTATTCTGAAATTGTTTAATAGATATTGGTTGAATTATAAAAGTATTGTATCGCTAAAACTTCTTTGATGCAATTTTCAATAGCGTGTTGAAATTAATTACCATATCTTCATTCACAGTGTGTTGTAGCCAGGTGCATGGAAACAGGCAGGCACGAAAAGGCCAAGCCTCACTCCGTCGTATTCCAATTGTGAATAATATTTAAAAGATTTTATCATCTCCTGTCGTGCTCCATCAATTGTTTATTAAACTTAGGAGAAAACCCAAGAAATTCCTACCCTGTTGGATGTTTTATATTGTGTTAAATTGACATTTAGGTAGATTTAGAAATTCATGTATTTGTATATTTATATCATATTTTAATTGAAAATTATGTATTATAATTCGTATCGACATAAAAATATAAAATATATTTTTTTGATTTTGTTAAATCTAAATATAATTATTGTTTAAATCATATTATTTTTTACATATATTCATTTTATGTCACTGTCTTGTGTTTTAAATTATTAGATTTATAGGTATAATATTAATAATTATTAGTTATTTATTATATTTCCTTTTTTTTTTGTAATATCTTTAGTGTTATTTTTAGATTTTATCTTATCTTAAATTTTTTTTAAGACGGTGTTAAAATATATTTCCTTTTCTTATGATTCAGTGTATTCACAATTTTACTTTTAAAATATTTTTTTGGAAAAAATCAATTTTTAATTGACAAAAAATGTTTCTTTTTTTTTACAAATTGAGCTAATGCTGGTCGATACTATTTTTAAACAATTAAATTAAATATATAAACTTATTTAAATAAAATTATACAATTTAAAAGACATTTTTAATATTTTAACCAATAAAAAATCATAAACCAATTTGTTGTAATTTAAAGACATTTCTTTTGTTGGTTATATAAAAGATTTGTTGGTCATAGCTAAAACGTACAAAATTGTTTGAATAAAGATTTTTACTGTCCGAGAGTTTGTGTATTTGTTTTATATAAAATATTAAAAATTTATATATTTATATTATATTTTATATAAAAATATATATTATAATATTAATATAAAAATAAAATATATTTTTAATTTTATTAAATTTATTTAAATTTTTATAAAAATTTTAAATCATATTATTTTCATATTAAGTTACAATATCATATTTAAAATTATTATAATCTTTAACCTTTAATAAAAGACTAAACATTTATTTATCATTGACTTGTATTATTACCAACCTAATTAAATAAAAGATCATTGACACAAACATAGATGCATAAAATAGCCATTAAATCAAGCCTGACTTGTTTCAGTGATCAGTTGGTACTATTGAAAAAAAAAATGATTGTTAGATATTATTTATATTTCATCTTCCAAAACAAATTATTGTGCAATTATTGAGATCTTATCCAACATTTGTTATTGCATTTTCTTTTGGAACCTAACATTACCAAGTACAAGATCTACCTCAATCCCCAGCTGATGCCAACCCATTGTCTAAATTACACACTCTCTTTAACAATTACGTATGTTCGCAGGTATTTAAATTTAAATTTTAATTTTTAAATATTTTTATTAAAAAATAATTATATAAATTAATTAAATTAAATTTTAAAATCTTCGAAAACATTAAATGAATGATAATTTTAGGTTTAAAAGCAATATAGATAAAAAAAAGCAAAGTAGATGCTTTTGAGTTTTAATTTAATCCCACTGCTATCTCAATTATGAGATTTTATTATTTAAAAATTATTTTTTATTATTTAATTAAAATAAAATATGATATTTCTTGGACTAATATATGCCCCGCAATAAAATAAAAAAAAAATAGTTCACCTCTACATGTCAAGTCATCACCAAAATATCAAAGGTGAATAATTTTAACTATTAATTTAAAAAACTTTTATTTATATATTATTTTAACTATTGTTAAATACTTTCTATATGACCCGTAAACCTGACCTCTTAACTACGACATAAGTCATTTGGGGTTCCTCAAACATTTTTGGAATTGAAAATGTTGAATAAAAATAGCAAAATTTTTACTGTTGTTTGGAAGTTCAAACATATTAAGGAATATGTATAAGGTGGAGTAAACTATAAAATAAAATTGATTAATTATATAACGTTTATTGGTTTGAGTAGTAAAAAATTTAAATTTTTTAAGTAAGATTTTGATTTTAAATTTTATGAATTAAAAAAATAAACTTAAAAAAATTTATTTTTTAATGAGATTTGATTTGATTTGATTTTAAATTAATTGAGATTCAAATTGATTATAGAGTAGGAAAGATTTCAAATAAAAAAATTAATTTAATATGATTGGAAAAGCAATATCTTCACTAATATATACTCCGAATCAAAAAAATTAATGTTATATTAAAAAGTTGGAGCTTATGAGCTGCATGATCCGGAAATTCAAAGTTGAGACCAACCTGAAATGAAATCAAATCAAATCACGGAAGCCTAATCTAATGTTGTCTCTGCCTAAATCACCGTGTTTGATTTCTATGAATTGAAAAACATTTGGCACTATCTTATATCTGTCCAAACAAAGAAACTAAAGCTTCTTCTCCTTTGTTTCAATTCTTTTTTTTTTTTAAATAAAAATTTAATGATCATTTAAATTATTGATATTTTATTACAATTAATTAAATTTTAAATTTTTTATTTAAAATTAATTAAATTCTCAAATATCTATGTTTATTCAATTAAATCATCAATTGAATGAATAAATAATAATGTTTTTAATAAAAATTTAATTGATAAAATAGAGGTCTAAAAATTTAATTAATTAAAAGAATAAGTACTTGAATGCAATTGTGGAAACAGACAGTACATAGTTTTGGAATAGTTTAGCTGTGATGAATTTTAATAAGATTTTGAAAAGTTACAGACATTTTAAGAATGTTTTTATCAAAAGAGTTTAGTTAAAAATGAAGACGAAATGTCCTTACCGTATTAGTTAAGTAAATAAAGATGATGATTTAAAAAATAGGTTAAAAATAAAACCAAAAATAAAAAATAAAAAATTAAATAAAATAAAATATGTTAGAAAATGGGACCCACGTGGGTGCAATTTTGAAAACTGACAACAGCTCCACCCAATGAACAGCCAGCCACAGCACAGCAGCCATAAGGCGGAAACAAAAAAAAAAAACCCAACTTGCCTTATGCTCTTCTTACTCTTCATTTCTTCTTCATCTTCATTTTGTTTTACTGACGCTGCAACATTCTCTTGTAATCAAAAGCAAAACCCTAAACCACAGAAAGAAAGCATGTTTTTTTGGGGTAATTTACTGCCCACAAGCGTTACCTTTGGCATCCGATCAGAACCTGCTGCTTAGAAAGGGAAACTGAAGTTGAACGACAAAAAAACTAAGTATAGAGAGTGATAAAAAAAAAGAGTCTTTGAAAGTGAACCTTTGAGAGAGAGAGAAAAAAGGAGTTAGATTTTTAGTTTGGTTCGGTAATGGCGTTTCGCTCTATGATTTGTTGTGGGAAAGGCGTGGATCGGTAAGTTTATCATTGATTTACTACCTATCATTACTGTTTTATTTGTTCTCAGATATTATTTCTCTTGGAAGGTTTTGTTGGGGTTTTTTAAGTGAATTTTGGTTTTGGATTTTTGAGGAATGGTAAGGGTTTAAGAAATCTGGGTTTTATTTAGTTTTTGAAACTATCTGCTGGGTGTTGATTAGAATTGAATTTCATTTCTTTTTTCTTTCTACTTTTATGTTTGGTTTCCGAGAAAGGAAGAAGAAGAAGATAATCTAAAGTTTTGAACTTTCTTTCCTTTTGGAACTTCGATTTGAGAGAGAAGATACTTAATTGAGCTTAATATAGCTAGCTTCTTTTCATTTAAGCTTAAATTTTCATACTTTGGTGTCAAATTAACAAGAATATGTTGATATTCATCTTATAAGAAAAGGATCATTTGGCTGTAAAATTGAGGTTTTTTTTTTCTTTCTTTCTTTTTAATTTGATTTGTTTATGTTGTTTAGTGTGTCTGTCCATCGGGTTTTAATGTCTAAAGTTATATGATTCTACAGGAAGGAGAAGGGAAAGAAGCAGCCGACATGGAGGATTTTTTCATTAAAAGAATTGCATTCAGCTACCAATAACTTTAATTATGATAACAAGCTCGGAGAAGGGGGATTTGGCAGTGTCTATTGGGGTCAGCTATGGGATGGATCACAGGTATGATCTTTTTTTTTTCTGTTTTTGGGTTTCTTTTAACAAGTGAATTGCTGTTGTGGCATCCAATGTTTCCCTGATTTTTTGAGTTTTGAAAGATTGGTTGGTTATACAGAGTTGTACCTGTGTATGGTTCACTTCTTTTCTTCCTTATATATGATTGATCTTCTTTTGGAATTTGAGTTAGTAGATTCTGTTGTTGATCTGACAAAAACTTCGGTAATATTGGATGCTCTAGCTTGCATCTTACTTCAGTTTGAATTTAGTTTACTATTTGTGAAAATTGTTCGTCTCTGCATTTTACTGATTCCTGGTCTGGCTACTGTTATTTTTCCTGGTCAATATTTATATAAATTCCATTTAATGAGGCAGAAAAGGTGTCATTCTGTGGAAGTAATGGTGCAGGGGTTTCGTTCCTATAGGATTGGTAATAACTAATAAGGTCTGATGTGTTAAAACTTCCAACCTGAAACAGTTCAGCAATAGGTGAAAGGGCTAACTTGTTAAAGCCACAACAAACCCCAATTCACAATGATGTGAAACAATGGCACTTAATACACCCTCGTGCTATGGGCAATAGAGCAGCTGAGACAAGTGGCCTATTGGTAGATTATAAAGATGGGAAAGAAACGCATATGGCTAGAAGAAATGTAATTGACCTCCTTAGTATTGTAAATCTTATGGCAATCACAAATATCTGCCTAATTGATCTTTCCATCTTTTACTTGGTTAGTGTTCAGGTTTCCTTCTTGCTTTTATTAATGTTTTGTTAGATCATAACCCTGATACTTGTAAAGAAATTTGGGATTACCTTAAGTTGAATTAAAATAATTTTGATCTAAGTGTACGATTTATCACTTGAATTTTTTTATTTACAAACAGAATAATAAGACAGTTACTGAGTATTTGTCGATGTGAAAATATATAAAGAGTTGAATTATGAGCACTTCATAGCTATGGGCACTTGTGGGTGCAGAAGCAAAAAAACAAATGGTAGTTAAGTTTTTATTATTATTATTATTATTTTGCTGGTGTGATGTCAGCAGTCAAAGATTGTTGGAGCAGAGCTTCCTTCACTTGTTGAGGTAGATATAATATACTTAGGGGGGTTGTTGTTGAGGCTCAACTCAGAAGTGCATTCATCGGGGATTAAAAGGTCAATGGTCAAAAGAGGATGACAGCAAACTTTAAAACTCATCATGTTCTGCCAGTTCTATCAATTAAGAATGCTGTAAATGCCAATTTGTTTTTCCTTCGTGGTGAAAATTTGTGGGTGGCATAGCAATTTAAAGAGTTTAAATCATTTATAGGATCCAAAATGTTTCAACAAAAGCAAAATGTTCACATTTCTATTGCTGCTATCGTGAGGGGTTCAAATAAGATTCTTGATCATGCTTATATAGGTTTGAACCAGAGCTCTAAAAGTTGAAGTCAGAGTTTGAACCTAGGAATATCATCAAGGGTTATTTTTTACTTTTGTTTTTGTTATCATGTCTTTCATTTTTTTCTTCATGGTTTAGTCAAAAACTATACCTAACATGATTCCTTTTTTCAGCCTTTCATATAGCCAATCCCAGAGTTATGGGATATAAGGCTTAGTTTGTTATTGTTGTTGTTTGGTCAAATCCCTAATATTTAGAGCTTTAGCAGCATACAAGAGGTTTCTGTTTCTCTCATATGCTACGAGATCCATCTCTTCATGGAAATTATAGTTCAGACTTCTCTAGGATGGGATTTGCTTTGATAGCAGTATAAAATAACATACTATAATGATTGATCATGGGCTGACTGGGATTATGCTTTGTTAGATTCTTGTTTATTTGCAATTGGAAAGTTGAAAACGCAGTCTATGATGTTGTACCTTCCTTTTCTCTGGACCCAGCTAATATTGAAGCATTCAATTTCTGGAAAAATCTATTGCATGTCGAATGCATCAGTTTCATCAATGGTTGAAGGGTCACCACAGTACCTGATGGAATTTTTGGACTTCTGTGGTCTTCAAAATAGCATCACTCTTTCTCTAAACACATACATGCATATAAGAATGTCTCTATGTACATGGCATGTGTAGGTCGCCATTTGGATAATAATTTTGGAATTCCATGTTTATTTCTGTACAATCAAAATAACATTCTTTAGGTTTTTCTACTGCTTGATTCTTATTTCAGTTTCATTCTAATTCTGAAAGTTATAAACTTGCAGATAGCAGTTAAGAGATTGAAGGTGTGGAGCAACAAAGCAGAAGTGGAATTTTCTGTTGAGGTGGAGATATTGGCAAGAGTTCGACACAAGAATCTACTGAGTTTACGAGGCTACTGTGCTGAAGGGCAAGAACGTCTGATTGTATATGACTACATGCCCAACTTGAGTTTGCTTTCACATCTTCATGGGCAGCATTCAGCGGAATGCCTTCTTGATTGGACCAGAAGGATGAACATTGCAATTGGCTCTGCTGAGGGCATTGCGTAAGTGTTGGACCTAGTTTTCTTTCCTTTTGTAACCTTTTCTGACACGAATGCTAACCTCAACTTCTTTCAATTGATTGCATCAGCTATCTTCACCACCATTCAACCCCACATATAATTCACAGGGATATCAAAGCTAGTAATGTGTTGCTAGATTCAGATTTCCAGCCTCAGGTTGCTGATTTCGGGTTTGCTAAGTTTATCCCTGATGGTGCAACACATGTGACTACTCGAGTCAAGGGTACCCTTGGTTACCTTGCCCCCGAATATGCTATGTTAGGAAAAGCCTCAGAGAGTTGTGATGTGTACAGCTTTGGCATTCTTTTGCTAGAGATTGCTAGTGGCAGGAAGCCTCTTGAGAAACTGAATGCAACATCAAAACGCTCGATTGCTGAATGGGCTCTGCCACTAGCTTGTGAGGGGAAGATCAGTGAAGTGGCAGATCCAAGGCTGAATGGGAAGTATGTGGAAGATGACTTGAAAAGGGTTGTCCTTGTTGCACTTGTATGTGCTGATAATCGGCCTGAGAAGAGACCTACCATGCTTGAAGTTCTTGAGCTGCTCAAGGGAGAGTCCAAAGAAAAATTAACTCAACTAGAACATAATGAACTGTTCAAGAACCCGCAGTCTGCTGTTTGCAATGATGGGACATCGGCTGCTGAAGAGAGTTCGGACGTAATTAAGGAAGAGGATGATCCAAAACCGGTGAAGGAGACTGAGCACGAAAATGCTCAAGATGGCTAACGCCTTGAACAAATTGAAGTGATAGATGTGAAATTTGTATCTTCGATATTTTGGTTATTATTTTTTTTTCTTTTCTGTTCATTAAGAGGTGGCACTGGCACCGGCCGTCCATTATTAGAATTGCCAGCAATATCGGCCACGTTGTAATATGGAAGCATGTTTTTATGAGTGATATAGGGGATATGTTTGGGCCAACTTTTCCGTTGTTCTTGTTTTCACATGAATGGTGCCAGCTGGGTGTTACATCTCTGGTCTCAATCAGATAACTGTTGCATTTACAGACATTTTGAGTCTTAGTTTGCTGCTTGTGAGATGGGCATTCGAAATGAGAAAATAAAAACAATTAAGTTGCTGGTTGGCAATACTCGTTTTATCGTTACGCAATGCATAAAGCCAGGAGTAACAGAACAGGGCATTGCAAGTTGCAACTAATGATAAGAAATTTTTTGAGGCTAAAAATCAAAATGCTTTGCTCATATATTTACAACTCAATTCAGCATTGTTGCAATTGGGATGAAGTAAATGCAACTGTCCAAATAAAAAGTTTAGGCCTCTGTTAATAATATTTTGGGGCCACCATTGAAAAAAGTGCAGGTGTTTTCATAGGACCTAAGGTACAGCAAACTACAAACATAGTAAACATGAACTGATTTAGGTAAATGTATCCTCTCGATCTCCTTCTGCAGTCTCACCTTCCTCCAAGTTGCTGAACTCGAGGAAATGAGTTGGCCTATGGTCCTCATTGTAGTATTCTCTAGGTGTTCCAAGTTTCACCCCGTATTTCATGCTAACTGTATGCTTCACTCCCATGAAATTGTAATTCCATGGACCATTGTCAGGAATCTACAAGCAGAACAAAATAAACATTGTTGTTACCAGTCACTGAACAACAAGACTTGATACGATGTAAAAATTTGACCAGAAGAATATGAAGGATGGGAAGTTAAAGAACAATTGTCAATGAAGATATTCTTACCATATAAAATCCAAGGAACCGATCACTTAGGAGCATCTGCACCTTCTCATAATGAGTTGGAAGGTAACCATGAGGATTGCTTCCAGTGTCTTTGTTAACCCGTCCCCACTCATAACCACTTGGGGTAAGCTTGTATGCTGTTAATGAGCAAGAACCTGGGGTGAAACTGCATGTTAAGATAATGCACTTCTCACCATCCCAATGCTTGTTGTTCTCTAAAATCCGAGCATGGGCTGTGACATCCTGTGATTATAAATGCATGATAAGACAATTAGTTTATAACATTTGATTTGCAATGGACAAACTACAACACTGAAATATTCCATTGAAATTAAACACAAACCTGTGGCGATAATTGAGGAAGTTCATTTGGCTGTGTGTGCATCCATCCCAAAGGCTCCAGATCATTCAAGAAATCATGTTCAGGAAGTGTTGATGGAAGATGAACTTGCTGATGAGTACCCCACTGTGGTGGCATGGCTATGCAGCGAATTTCCTTAACCTGAGGATTGTCAGGAGGGCTTATTCCATACAAGTATCCAGCAATTTGAGTCCGTAGATCCGCTATGCAGATGAACTTCTTTAAAATATTCTTTGGCATGATATAAGTGTACCCAGTTTCCTGCATCATTAATTTTGATCAACGTCAGCAGATAGATAAGCTTAAAGATCAATAATAGATCTCAAATAAGTCAGATATGTACCTTTATGTCCTCTGAGTTCACATATATATGATTGACGCGAAGATAAAGATTTGTAGCTGATATGGCTCTGACACGCCAATCTGTCTTGGACCCAAATGCTGCTTGCTCGTAGGGACTTGTGGTGGTGACAATGAGCTCATCACCATGCACATTGGTAGTCCTAGTTGTCACAGCTGTCAGCTGGCTAGCTTCCTTTGCCTGAAAAGTACAAGTTAGGAAAAAAAAAATAGCTCAAAGTTAGTAAGATGTTTTTTTATATATAAATAGAACAAAAGTTTAGTAATATAAAGCCTTGTTAAGTTAGCAATCATAAACAAACAGAAGCAAAATAGAATATAACCTGTTTCTCAATCTCTGCTATCTGCTGCCTCTGTTGAGAGGGTGGGGTAATCTCCGCTCCAAGAATAATGTCACGAATCTCAGACTGGGTCAGGGCCGATGTGTTCACATTGTTCTTTTTGGCATAGTCAGAGAGTATGAGATCTCTTAAAGCAACTTCAACCTGCATCATGAAATCATCTTTAGCATACTGCATTGCAATGAAGGATGTATGCCTCTAAAAGTAATTGGCTAATGCATTATGAGTAACAATAATGCCTACCTTCATCCATTGATCATCAGTTAGAGAAGGCCAGATATGATGTGGCTCAGTAACGATTGTCTTGTCAGGTTTCAATAACATCTTAGCCTTCTCATTGTTTACATGAAGTGCACGAAGGATCAGAATGAGTCGGGAGAATGCAGTGTATGATGAGATACTCTTCAACCAGTCATCATAGATGTTGAATAAAACCATTTGTGGCTCCGTAGCCTTCAAAATCAGATCACCAAATTTCTCAATTTTCAAGCAAGCCTGGAATGGTAGTTGCAGCTCACTTCCCTTGATAACTATGTTAGGGAAATCCAGTAAGTGAACCTCCAAAGGATCAAGCATTCCCTTTCGAGTAACAATGATCTGCTTTGGTTGTTCTTCAACAGGCAAAGACCGCACAAGGGCAGCTACTTCTTCAGCAGTTTTCCACTTGGCAAGCTGGCCAAGACGCTTTTGACCTGCCCATACACTTGTGTGAATGACCTGCAAGAGGAAAATGATATCCAGTTGAGATCTTCACAATGAACAAACTAGCTTAGAAAAGAAATGCCATATAAAGAAACAAACCTTTAGGAACAACTGTCCAGTACGCGGATTGAATATAAAGATGGCACCATTAATGGGTTTTGTTGTGAGATTCCCTTCAAATGTCTTATGGATTGTCACACGATACACATTGGTGTCATCAACAAACCAAATGATCTGGTTGCTGAAGATCTCTCCATAGTTTTGGGATGAAAGATATGGCTCAGTAGGCTCAGAAGAATACAACTGCAAACCTTTCCTTATCCGTTCCCTTAAAACATATAAAGCTGGATTTGACTGTATAAGGATAAGAAAAAAATTAGTTCAACCCTTGACATTTATACCTATACTGGTATTTAACAACAAATGTAACTTCAAACATCTGAATAATAAATTATATTAAGTATCTATCCACCTATATTAAATCATCAAACTATGTTACCTTCATGATCTTATTCATTGCCTGGGCAAGCAGTGGCTTCGATCCAGGGAACCAGTTACCAAATGCAGAATGCAAGTTGTAAGCCAGATCAAGCCCAATCATCACCCCTATAAAGACAACATATACTCAAATCAGGCCAGAGAAAATAAAGGCATATAACAAAGTAGGAAGAATAGGGGATGAGAAGCAAAATTACCAGTAGGAGATGGATAAATAGACATGTTATCTGTTGTATAATCCATAAATTTGGCTCGAGTGTAACGCTCAATATCATGTGAGTCATAATCTCCCCACCGGAGCTGTACATCTACCCAATATTTATTGCTTGCTTTTTGATCAAACATGTCCTTGGACTCTGCCACAAGACTAGGCTTTGACATAGGCCATCTATGAGCTGCAAAAAGAAGAATATCTGCACAAGAGCTGTTCATCTTGTAACTCTTCCTCGGATGGATTGTCTCCTTCTGAACAGTTTCAATTTCCAAAGCATCCAACTCCTGATCTAAGACTTGGCAAAGATCCATAACCACACTCTCATGAATTTTTTGCCACAAATGGGCACGGAAGATCTGAATCAAAGATATTTTCAAGGTTGGTATCTTCCCATGCATGAAAATTCCAGTTAGATCTAGTTGCACTTGAAAACCCACGTAAACATTAGCCCGATTGATTGTAGGTGACCACCAAAGGGTAAACCTACGGTTAGGAATCTGATTAAGACCAGATCTCTGAGCATTAGTGAGCTTCTTATACTTCATTGACTCCTCAAAGCCAGAAGCCTTTTCCCAAAACAGACCCTCCCAAGTTGGAAAGCTGTAATTTCAGGAATAAAAGAAAACATAGAATAAGATATGAAAAATCCAAATCATTAATAATCAAGGTAATTGGATAAGTGATCTATGAAATATATAACTAAACAAGTACTTACTATGTTCCTTTAAACAAGGTATGCTCCAGAATCCCCTCAACACCTCCCAGAGCTTGGATGACATCAGTTCGATAGTTATTCAAGTTCCACAATTTGCCATCATGCCTTTGGTGAGTCCACCAGAATGGGTTCTGCTTCAAAACTTGGTACTGCTTAAAGTCTGTACGTACTCTCCATCCTTTGTCATATGCTAAAGTGTGCCTGTCCTTCTGAAACAAAGTATTAATACGCGGTATTCCCCTATCCCAAGAATCCTGTTAATAAATCAGGAAGAATATCATCAGCACACAATTTCCTTGTGACAGATAAATCATATGTTGCAAAAATCTCACTGAACACATAAATGATTAGAAGAACAATCATATGAAAAATTGTAACAAGAGGAAAATGCCAAAGAGAAAATGCCATTAGAAAACAACAATCACAATGGTTAAGAAAATGAAAAAGAAGGAAACTCACTTCCAAATCCTCAAGGGTTAGGCGCCTATTTTGTGCCTGAGCTTCCTGCCTCTTTAGGGCATACTCTGCCCAAACGCGCTGTGAGTCTATGAACTCACTCTCCCATGGCTGTTAAAAATCATTAAGATGATCAAACAATGAAACAAGACTAGAAAAAGAAAAACATGTAAAAAAGTGCAATTGCCTTTACCTGTATGTAACGATAAAGGTTTGGAATCAGCTGGTCCTCTTCATGACTCATTCCACTCCTAAAGTGAGTTACACCAACATCAGTCTGCTGACTGTATCGGAGGTCACTCTGAGGAATCAATATGTGACCCATTGATAACATACCAAGTCCCCCAATTTCTTTAGGTGTGTAAAAAATGACAGGAGGGAATCTGAAAGCATGGTAGTATGTTAAAAAATTATTATGACAGCAAAGAAGAGAGAGAAGAAATGGAGAGAGAGATTGATTAAAAAACAACCATACCTGCTAGGCATTTTTGAATTCAGTCCAATCTTGATACGAGTTTGAATTTTATTTTCACATTTAACAAGCAGATCTAGAAGCTCTTGTGTATGTACAGTTGCTTCACGGAAGTAAGTCATAAGACCTACTCAACAGAGAAAAAAAGATTATAAATTCAATAATAATATCACAGATCAAAAAGTAATAACAAGACCTAATGCTCAAATAAATACCTATTAAGGCAGTATTCCATTTGTTTACTATCTTTGTAAATGTTGTTGACCCAGAAGACATGAGAATCTGCCTAACACGATTCTCAAACACCTTCATGTGCTCATCATCAACCCGTAAGAAAGCTACTGCAGTTCGCTCTTTTGTTTGTTCATTCTGCAAATTCCAAACTCCATCTCTTGTATTGCTAAATGCTTCTTGAGTCATTCTTATTTTAGGAAGTATCCGAACTTCAAAACCACACCTAGACATCGGAAATAAGGATAAGTATCACTCAAACTATTTCTTGAAGGAGTGAAGTCAAGACCAAAATTAAATGCCAAGTTTCGAGGAAGTAACTTAAAGAGACAGAAGTGATACTACTAATTAGGAAACTTTTATATAAACTATGTGGACAACAACGTTCATCATATATAGCTATTTTATCTACACAACAAAACCATATGCAAATACATGATGAAATATAACAAAATACATTCTGCCACTAATGCAAGCACAGAGCATGCATCTTTATGTCAATGAACAAAACTGGTAAGTTGACAGACTTCTAATGTCTAGCATTATAGCTCCATATAAGCAATACACGTATCATGAATTCCTTGTAGTGATAGTTTGACAAAGCTGTCAAATTAACACATTCCTGGGGTAAAAATATAAATTTCATTTATAGACATATTTTAATTAGCAAAAAATTTATAAAAAATAAAAAAGCCTCTGGCCAAATACTAACAATAATTTCAGCACAGAATGCTGCATACAGCTAACAAAAACATTAAATAAAGAGGTACTGAGAAAAACATACATGCTAAAAAGCAGGTTGGGATTATCCTTGCTATAGACAGAGACAAAGCTGTTCTCCCATTCCAAAGTTGTGATGCTTCTAGGCAGACGATTCTTCATGTCCCAAAAGACACTTCTCCCAAGATTAACTGAGAAGAAGAAAGAAGAAAATTAGAGCCTGAATCTCAACTCCCAAAGCTGTTTTGTCCAAAAAAGTCCACATTATTAAGATTTTGACATACCATCATGTTTCATAAGCCTCATTCTTGCATCTCTTGGCCAGCATTTCTTGTTGTTATATCCAACCATGTTTTCGTTGTTTGGATCAGGGTGCTCAGTAAGATATCGCTGAATAAGGTCTCGTGCCTCTTCATGAGTGAATCTGAACAATATATGCACCCTATCGATGTACCTAGAGTACAGACGAATTGGATGCCGGGTTTCAACTTTTGTGTCCCAGTATGTGATGAATTCATTTGGCATCTGGGGTGGACCAGCAATCTCACTAGCACGAGTCAACCCAAGAATCAAGAGATCCAGAACAAGTCCATAATACTGGACAACAAAAGAAGCAAACTGAAGTCCACGAATAAGACCATATGAATTTGTGTGGCTCATATCTTTGTAAGACAACACCACATTATTCTTTGCAGTAACATAATCTGCAATGTTGTGATCCAGAACCAACCGTAGAAGCCTGCAAAATATAGAGAAATATTATAGAAGAATTCCAAAAAGGCCAGTAATGAGATAAGCAAAATATTTACACAAAAACCTACCTGTTTAACATGGTCAAGTCAATCTTTTCAAAGAACTTTTCAAATTTCGTTTGAAGCATTACCACACACTGCCCCTCACTTGTGTCCCATATCCCTTGCAAATTGTTTATACCTTGACACCATTTGTAAACCAAAAGTGGGGGTGGTTCTGAATCTGCAGGCTTAATCCAATTAGGAAACAGGTGGCGCTTGTCTCCTTCATACCATAGGTATTGATCAAGATAAGCATCTGTAATCTTCTCAAGGGGCTCAATTTCATAGACTGGAATCAAATAGCTGTACAAATCCATGAACTCTATACCAACCTGCAAGAACATATCAATTAAAGTTCAAATTCAGATGTAAAATACAAAGAAGTTCAAAAGCCAAATTAAAGTCCATTTTTAATGACCAACTCACTTCTTTGAAGGCACGCTGAGTAAGCAGGTGGCGCTTGATCCTTGATAAGGCCTCATGAGGATTATCATAAGCTTGTTCAATTAGACCCAATTCTTCTCTTTGGAGTTGGTTTAATCTCACAGCTACACTGTAAGATTCCTTCAACCTCTCCAGTGCAAGGATAAGTAGCTTTGTATCATGCTTGTAAGACAAAGGAGGAAATGGAATGGGAGAGAATTTTCTTGATTCCAACCAATGCACAGTTGTAGTATAAATGGCAACTGCTTCTTCCGGAGTTACATATGGCCCATCTTTCAAATAATTGTGCTGTCGTTCTTGTTCGGCTTTCAGCCAGAGGCGTGTCAATCTGCCTAAGTTTTTCCTGCAAACTGTTTTATCAACAGTTGCACCCCTTCTGATACGTTCACGGTTGTAATGAGCAACATTCGTCCACCAGTCAGCTTTTGACTTGACATATCTAAGGATCATATTCTCAATGGGAACTGGCAAACCCGGAACCTACAGAATAGAACAGTGAGATAACTAACACATGAGCAACAAAATCCTGAAAAAGAAAATAAGTCATTAAGTAAAGGTTTTACCTTCCATGGGATGTTTGCCTTCCAACAGCGCCATGCCTCACTGAGATGCTGCAATATTGTCCTAGCTTTATTTTGCTTAATGCCCTCTGTAATTAATTAGGAACATAATGAAATAAGAAACTGTAAACAACCAAATAAATGTTCTAACAACTAATGACAGATGACAATCACCTGGCATGGCATCAAGAACATCGTGCATGACAGCAGCTCGAAGTTCCAGATCAAAGTGGCTCTCAACACGTTGCTTGGTAACAGTCTTGGCCACTCCTTTTGAATGACGCCCTTCAAACTGACGTGCAAGCAGATTTCCTAACCACCTTTCTAGAAGAGGCACAATGCCACGAAGGAAAAACAGCCACACCCTCCACATTGGAGCCCAAAATCCACATCCAGGTCCTTTCCCCACTGGCCCAGTATTGAAGCGATAGTAAATTAAGTGCTTCAAGTCTTTGCACATCCTAATCTGTCTCATGAGCCGGTACTTGTAACGGTACATCCCAGTCAACTGACCAACATGGGAAAATGTATACTGCAGACCATCAGCCAATTGAAAGGCATCAACATTGCCAAGTCGAAACTGAACATTGGCATCAACTACAAGCTTTGTTAAACGCAGGATCTCACGACAAAGATGAAATGCATTGCCAAAACGTGACTTCTTGCGCTCTTTTGTGGTGAGAGTCTTCACCGGCTTCAAGTTGAAGTTGTAATCCAGGTGAAGGTAGTTCAAATTTTTCCTATGTATCAATAGGTTCAGCATGTTGTACCCTTGCTTGCAAACTTGAAGACCTGCTTCAACCCAATCAAGCTCTGTTGTTTGAAAAAACTTAGTCGCCTGTAGAGACCGGAACAAGTGCTTCTTCTTCTGAGCCTTAGGTGGTCTATGATGCAGCTCATTCAGCACAAAGCATTTCAATAGTTTTTGATAACTAACCCGCACTTTAACAGGATAAGATGGAGGACAGTGCTCTTTGTACCACTCTGACACAAGTGGTATATCTTCAGCACGTCGCATCCGGCCAGACCTCATATTAAAAGGGCGTGGAGCAAACAAAAGAGAAATCCCAGCAGCAGTAGTGTCAGTGTAAAGCTGTGTGTCATTCAGAAAAGGTTCCACCCCTTCCGGCAAGACAAAATCATCTTCATCCTCATCATCATAAATTTTCTTCTCACGCCGCTCCTTGTTTGTGGTAGTTATGGGGTGTATCAAAGGATCATAATAGAATGCTGGTAAATCAGGGTCTTCTGTTTTAATGTACATGATCATGGGAGTGTGATACACACAAAGCTTTACTTTCCTGGGCCTATTGTTATAAAGATGAGGGAAAGCAATTCGGTACTCAGTCCTAAGAGGTGACCGGATAATGAGTTTGTTTATGTCATTAAATTCATTCCAGTCCTCATCCCCTTTCTCCATATCACGGTATAGTGGTTCAAATTTCGGACCACCTGCAAGTATGCACAACTAGTTGAGAAAACACTAAAGCAGCATAAAGACAAATAGCACAGTAAAACAACAGAATATCATCAATTTATCAATGTTAAAGAAAACTGAAATGACAACTACAACCTGCCATAATGGAAGTAATTGGATATTATCATCAAATTAGATTTCCACTCCCATATCTTCTTCCCCACCAAACCCCGCAAAGTTAAAAACAAAGAAAAAAAAGTGATGGAAATGCCAATAAGTAGTATGGTACTAACAAAAGCAAGCAGTACAGAAGTTAAAAAGCTCTTAAAAAACTACTTCCAATGAATAAATTTATAATAATTGAATCTCAATTAACTATAATGGCCCCCCAAGACAGCAACAGCCAACATTTGCAAATTCAAATCATTCATGAACATAGGAAATAGTAAGTTTAGAATATTAAGACAGGAAATTTACCAGGTATGCACATGTTTAATGCTTTAGCTGTGAAGAATGACTCCATGTCAAACAAGTAGAAATAATTACGGTCAATCAAATCAGAAAGCAGCTGTCCAGCAAGCCGGTGCAAAGTTGCCATATTGGAAGGAAGATGCCATCTCCTGTAACTTGGACCATTGATAAGCTTTGTTTTTACAAGAGGCTTATGGTCATAAAACCAAGCATATACAGCAGAATCTTCTTCTTCATCCATCTCCAATTGAATTGGCTCTAGAGGATCGACATCTAACAGATTATCAGCATAGTCTAATGGAGGTTCCTCATCATCAAATGGTGGAAACCGCATTCTCTTGAAATGACGACGATCTCTTTTCTCCCTTCGCATCATGATCCACATTGTACCCCACTGTTGAAATAAAAGATAAGTCAACGAATAACAACAAAGATGTACTACTTTCATGTATAATTCAACTGAGATACAACTTAATTTGGTGTCAGTTTGATGTAAAAGGGGAAAGAAATAAGTATACCTGTGCTAAATAAATTGGTTCAACAACCCATGGTATTTCATTCACAAATGTGATCGCTCCTGTAATATGGTATAAGACCTTCACATCACGAACTTGTTCCCAAGGCATTGGCATATTCTCAAGGAGCTTGTAAACTGCATGTGGAATGAATTTAAGGGCCCCAAGATATACACGTTTGTCATGGCGATATTTTTTTGAGGACATGTCCCCATGGTCTCTGTCAAAAAGACAAGAAAAAAAAAAAACCATCATTACATCATGCGTGTCTTGCCAATATAAGATATAACATCTGATGTGTGGGCCAGGAACCATCCTAAAGATTATAGCAACGAGAAAGAGAAAATAATTATACTATCAGAACATTAAACCACAAATTATCAAAAAAAAGGACACTGGTGGTTTTGGAAACTAAACAAAGAGTACCATTCCTTGAATTAAATTAAATATGATGTAAATATCAATAAAGATCGGACTAGAAAGGATAAAATTGCTAAACAGTTTCAACGTCTTGGGGAGAATCAGGCATCAAAGCAAAAAAAAAAAAAAAATCACAAGCCATTGTTCCAGATACACATTACAATTAAACATTCCCTTCACATTCCAGTATATAGGCAGGTACTAACTAAGAACTTCCCACTTCTAAGGAACAAGTTTTGCACCACTGCTACAACAAAAACAACCACTAAAAGTTTATCAGTTTTTCAACAGAGTGAGGTCCGTTATATGGATCATATTGCACCATAACCATTCCTCCGCAAACTCAGTCCGCATTTTATAATTTCAAGTTATCATTGGTCTTCCCCTCCTCTTAAAATGTCCTCTGTAAGCTTAGTAAAACAAGTTTTTCTCTAATTTTAACAAATCCTAAGATAATCTTCTTAAAATTGTCCTTGCTAAGGAAATGTTGTAATAAAGCTCACCTGATAATCTTCCTGACGTGTTCCGGTGGCATGTCCTCCTTCTGCGTCTCGACAAAACCAAACTTCCTTTTATCTCCATATCTCTTAGAGTTAAGCTGCATCCATTTCCGAGCCTTCTCCTCCAGCTTCGCCTCCACCTCCTGCGGAGTCGTCTGCGGTGCCAGCACTGTGTACGAAGGCTGCGCAGCAGGAGGCGGCGGGATGGTGGATCCCCCAGTTCCCGGTGGCGCTATCTGAGCGCCGTTATTGTTGTTGTTCCACATGGCAACGTTGGCCGAGAAATCTCTACTTCAGCGATACAAAATGAAATTCTAAAGAAACAAATCCAAGATATTAGCCTTTGTTTCTGAAATTAGGGTTTTGGATTTTTTTTTGGAGGGGGGACTTGGGTTTCTGTTCTTTTCTCCTCTCTCCGTGCAAAGAGAGTGAAAATTTTCGAGTCAGATGAAGGCACTGTTTGATTTTATATTTTCTGTTTTAGTGATAAGCAAATGGCGTTGGCATGTGATGGCTTTTGGGCCATTATCGATTCAATATAATGGGAACCGCCTTAGGTGATTGGACCTCAAAGGCCCATTTTTTGGGCCAACGGCCCCTCTTTGGGGCTCATGATAGAAGGACTTGTGCACTTAAAATGGGCCAACCTGTCAAGCTTTCTGCTGACGTATGTATTCTTCAAAATTTTGTTTTGAGCCCGTCAGAATTACGCTCGGGTCGTTAAAATTAGGTAAAAAAGGTCAAAATTTGTTTTGAATTAAAATTTAATAATTATTTTTTAATCAATTAAATTTTAAATATTATTTTCAGTAATTGAATCACATTTAGAGAAAAATTTTAATTATTTTTGTATAATTGAAGGTTTAATTGAGTGAAAATATATATTTTTAAAAGTTCAATTAGGTAAAAATAAATATTTAAAAATTTAATTAATTCAAAATAAAAAAATTTATGCTGAATTTATTATAATAAAATATTTAAATTTTTATTTGAAAATTTTTTTTTATCTTTTTACCTTAAAATTACTAACAAAACATATGGTCGTAGGATATATATTCATTTTCATCAAGTGTATTTAAAAAAAATAATTAATTTAATTTAATAAACCATGCAAGTGTATATGAAATAATAATATTTTTATATCTCAATCATGCATAAAAAAGATTGTTAAATTTTTTTTTCTTCTTAAATATGAACCCTAAAATTCCTTTAACAAATGTTCATAGCATTTGCATGATTTCTTTTGATGTCTTTCACTTTTAAGCTTTTTATAAATTTTAGGACAAGAAATTTGATTATAAATGCATTCGGGTCTCAATTATTGCATTGACTCTTAATCAATATTATAAAAAATATATATTTCTAAATAACTTTGCTTTAAAAAATAATAATAGTCCATTCTTTGCCTCTTCCTCTCTCTTTCTCTTCGTCTTTTTTTGTCGTTGATCTCTCAAGACAAACATGGATTTGGAGTTTTCATTCGGTACAAAGTCTAACTCAATTATCAAACCAATCTACACCACTCAAAAAAGCAAACGCACCAATGTCTTAAAAACGTGAAGTGTTGAAACACATATGCCCATTACATGATAAATCAAAGGTTAATTTGATTGTATCCTTGGGAAGATTATGTTTTTCCATCAAATTAATTTCCCACAATTTTTATTGGTTTTTCCTCGAAAAAGAAAATTGCAATAGGTCATATAAACACCAAAAAATTATATTAATGAATTTTTTAATTTTACAAAGGGGATTGATATATTTTATTTTTTAGATTAATTTTTAAAATTTTTAATATATTCTAAAAGGCGCATGTGTGGAACTGCTAATTTCCTAAAATCTTAAAAAAGAAAAAAAAAACAGTTTATTATTAAAAAATGTTTTAAGAAAAAAAGTCCGAAAATATTTTTAATTTTGTTTTGTCGATCCATGTTTCGGCCCAAGGGCAGAAATTTGGTCCAAGAGGAAGATAATTAAAAAAAAAATCTGAAATATGAAGTGTTACCGTTACCTCAACACGTCTTTCTCTGAAGGCACCATGTAGCATACTTGGCGTAAGAAGGTTTTATCCTCCAAAGATTCGGATGACGTGGAAAGGAGATGGTTCAAGCAGCACCAAATATTCCATGTCTCTAGCAGTGAGTGACCAAATCTCCTCGGGCTCCTCTTTAGCTCTTCTTCTTCTTCCTGTTTTTCTCGCCGTCCAAAAATCAAATTTGTCGAATTTTTGCTACAATTTCATATTTCAGCGTAAACTTTTGAAGTTCGTGTTTGCTAGCGAGCCCAAACTGCCCTTTCTCTTTCTCTTCCTGCTGGTGAGTTTTCTTTCCTTTGTTTGTATCCTGAGAAACTGTAGGAAAAACTCTTTTTTTTTTCTTTTTGCTTTCCAATTTTGAAATTTTCATTGCCAGGACATGAAAATGAGACGAAGAATTTATTTCTTCGAAATGGGTTATTACCAAAATGAATTCCTTTTTGTGTTCTGCAAGTGTTTTTGATCATATGCTTCATTCATCTGAACTGTTTTCGGTATAGGCTTGATTGGATATATGAGTTATTTTGTTGTTAATTTTCTTTTGATTTTGCAGGAAATAGTTGCTTTTGTTATTTGTAACATTAAAAACTGGAATTTGATTTTTATTTTTTTGGTTAATATGCTTAATTTGTTGAATTGGTATTACTTTGAGAGTTAAAATAAGAAAGGAATTGTTAAATAAAAAGAAAATATTGTTGGTTTTCTTTTCTATCAAAGTGGTTTGATTGATTCCTAAATCAATCAGCTGCCTTTGACTTTGCTGGTACTAACTTCTAGTTTTAGCTTGAGGAATCATAATCTTAAAGAAATGATTATGAAGAAGAGGGGCGGTTTGTTTGGTTTTTACTGATAGTGAATCTTCAGGCTTTTTATTATTATTATCAAATTGGATAGAATAGGTTTAAGCTTCTAAAATGTATGGTAATGGGCATTAAGTTTTAAGCATTTGGTAAAGCATTAGTTCTTCATGTTTATTGTATTCTAGATGGGTCAGGGAGGAAAAATGCCTCATATATTAGTGTTTTCATTGTGTATTTGTTATTCAGGTTCATATTTAAAATATCTTACTTTTCTTATACCATATTTGTAGGAAGAATGCCTCAAAGGATTAAAGCAAAGCAGGTCTCTTCCTTTGAGTATGAGCTTTTTGAAGGAGATCCTGACCACCTTCGGACTGTTGTGGCTACACCTACTCAGACTAGACCATGGATTAATCCTGCCTCGTTGAAACTTAAGCATAGGATAGGGCGGGGCCCTTTTGGTGATGTTTGGCTGGCTACTCATCATCAGTCAGGAGATGATTTTGATGAGTATCATGAAGTTGCTGTTAAGATGTTGCACCCATTGAAGGAGGAGCATATGCAAAAGTTTCTTGATAAGTTTGAAGAGATATTCTTGAAGTGTCGAGAGCTCCAAGGTGTTTGCTGGTTGCATGGTGTCTCTATTATAAATGGAAAGGTGACTCTCAGCATTAATTTTTCTGTATCCTTATAGTGACTCGCATGTGTGTGTGTGTGTGTGTGTGTGTGTGTGTGTGTATATATATATGTATGGATGTATGTATGTATGTATCTTGCTAATATAATATCTAGTTAATTGTCCATTGTCTTTGGTGGCCTCATGACTCAATCACAAAAGTGATGTTAGATATAGATTTTCCTAAAGGTTTCGAACTAAATGACATGGTCGGATCCCATCTTTCACACATCTCCCTGAGAGTCTGAGGTGTTAACTTTCTAGTAAAGTGGCTGACTTGATTTTTCACGTCAGCTTGCTGCAGATGGTGAAATTTCCATGTAAATGGCTAGCATTCTGATCATACAATGAGTTTTTTTATATGATTTTGCAGATCTGCATTGCTATGAAGTTTTACGAAGGATCTGTGGGTGATCAAATGGCTCGATCAAAAGGAGGCAAGCTCTCATTGCCTGATATCTTAAGGTGATATATTTTTATATATTTCTTCTTTTTGAAGTACATAGTGGTTTTAGTTGAACTTGGGACATCCTTAGAAGTGGCTAATATTTATAGGTATGGGATCCAGTTAGCAAGAGGTCTCATCGAGTTACACTCAATAGGGTTGTTAGTGCTCAACCTGAAGCCTACCAACTTCCTTCTAAATGAACACGATCAATTAGCTCTGGGGGATTTTGGAATCCCATATCTACTTCTTGGGATTCCGTTGGCTGACTCTGATATGGCACTTAAGCTTGGTACTTCTAACTACATGGCTCCAGAGCAGTGGGAACCTGAAGTAAGAGGCCCTTTATCCTTGGAGACTGACATTTGGGGATTTGGGTGTAGTGTGGTGGAGATGTTGACTGGTGTTCCACCGTGGTTTGGAAAATCAATTGAAGAAATATATTATTCGGTTGTGATTAAGAAAGAAAAACCATGTTATCCAAGTGGCTTGCCTCTCGCTGTTGAGAATGTTATCAATGGTTGCTTTCAGTATGATCTCAGAAACCGACCGTTAGTTTCAGATATTTTACTTGCCTTTGAAAGGTATTGGCTTTTGCCTTGTTTCCACCTTGGTTTTTTATTCCGGAAACAATTTTGTTGCGAGTAGTTGATTATATTTTCATGATGATAAGATCTTTAATGATTAATATGTTACTTCCTTCCTCAACTTTGGGTGGTAGGTAACTTGATCTTCATGAAGTTGTAGGAATAGAAGAAGAAACACCTCATACATGTTGCAATTTCTTTAGAGGGGTTAATGTTGAATAATCTTGTTGTTTATCAAGTTCTTGCTAGTGATCTCCGTAGAATTACAGAAATTACAGAAGTAAAAAAGAAAACACCTCTTTTGTTTCATTTCGTTAGGTACTTGTTGCAATTTCTTTGGAATTTTTTATGTTGAATAGTTTTGTTGTTCATTAATTTCTTGCTAGTGTTAGCACATAGAACCATAGCCCCGTGAACCATCATGGTTGTGGGAAAGGATTGGCAAATTACCTCCCCCTCTTCCAATCTCACTTACATCTCTGATCTTCAATTCTGTCCTGCTTCTTGCTTGGCAAGTAGAGGTTTGAAATTCATGATCTAAGAAATTGTAGCTTCACCATTTGTCATGTTTTCTGCATTTAAAAAAGCAATAAAATTGTGTAAGTATTCCCATAAAAGTTTTGCTAATTGTTGTCTTTCCTACTACTTGGTTTGTGAGTGTCCCAAATTGAAAAGCATATGTAGGTTTTACGCATGAATCTAAATATTTTCCTAAACTTCTCAGCTAGTGTTATATATGCCTACTAGGTTGAGCTGAATTGCATTCATTTCTTGTTGGACTTGTGATTAACATAAATTTTTTGTGGTATGAATTAATAATTCTAATCACTCTGTATAGTTGTTATATGATTATAGCTGTTAAATGGTTTACATGCAGTCACAGTATGGACATTAGTACCAAACTAACAGTCTTGCTGTTACTTTGCCAGAATTTTTGTTACAATATTTAGTTATTGCAGTTGAAAATAAAGATGCTTGGTAAAATCTGCTCTGAAAATGCTACAAGAGCTTGGAACAATGCCACCACAGTGTGTGTCTATGCTTCTAAGTCAAACAAAACCAGGATCTAATTTTTTTGTAATCCCTTTCCTTTTCCTCTTTTCCTCTGTTTGGCTTGCACTCTTATAAATTGGTGACTTATACTTGCAGCTCACTGAATGCTGTTCACAGTGATGGAGGATGGATTGGCCTTGGAAGCCTACCAATCAAGGAAAAAGCAATTGTCAGTGGTTACACCACATGGTATCTCTCAAAGGATCGCCTTCAAGTGGGTGACATGGTTCGCTCAAGGAGACCTCTAAATGCTCGCAGACCTCAAACCTTGGATGTTCGAGAAGGAACTGTTGTTGGTTTAGATGGGGATGCTGATAAGAATGGCTTTGTTCTGGTGAAAATTCCTGGAATGCATAACCATTTGAGAGTACAGGAGTCAACACTTGAGAGGGTCACATCCGGTTTAGCAGTGGGGGACTGGGTGTGCTTGAAAAAGGAAAACCAGAGTCATTCCCCTGTGGGAATACTACATTTAGTGCAGCGTGATGGAACCGTCGAAGTTGGATTTTTAGGATTAGAGACACTGTGGATGGGAAAGTCTTCTCAGCTTCAAATGGTTAAAGCTTATTATGTGGGGCAGTTTGTGAGGCTTAAGGCAACTGTGTTTACTTCTCGGTTTGAATGGCCACGGAAGAGGGGAGGAACATGGGCCACTGGGAGAGTTTCAGAGGTGCTTCCAAATGGGTGTCTTGTTGTAGAGTTTCCAGGTAGATTTGTTCTTGGAAATGAACCCAACAGATTTTTAGCTGACCCTGCTGAAGTGGAATCTGTGTCTTTTGATACATGTCCTGGTGTGGTGGAGAAATATCAACATGTTGAGGATTTTCACTGGGCTGTGAGGCCACTAGCAATTGCCCTTGGTCTATTTACAGCTATGAGGTTCACTCTATCTGTTGGATGCAGTGTAAGGGCAAGACTAAAGAAAGGCCAGCAAAATAGCCAGGATGGTCCTGCTGGCAGTAAATCAGGTTGGAGGCAGAAAATCTTCAGAGATGGAGTTATCACTGCTGGTTCCACGAGGTAATCCTACCATTAGGTGAGTTTGCTGGAATCTATAGCCAGGAGATAAAGGTTAAAACCAGGAAACAACTTTTCAGACTGTGATGGCTTCAACTTATACGCTATTAGTAAGTAACGTTGACGAAGCAAAGCATTATGCATAAATAAAGCTGTCAATGACTAGAAGACATTAGTGTAAATATATGTACAGAATATGTTTAAAATTGGCTTAATATTTATTCCTTCTCATATGAGCTTGATATTGACCATTCTGGTGTGATAAGCAGAATATTAACGTTTATTTGTACTTGGATCACATAAACTCAAATAAGACTTTTTTTCCTTATATATACTTACTATCTACATTTCCTGTCGATTTGTTATGTTTCTTACGGAAATCTTCATAGTATTTTTCATAGTACTTTCGTTTACAAAGTGGACTTATTTCAGTCAGTAGTAGAAATACTTCCCTCTCTTGTCTTCTGCTTGTTTCATGATAATGAGGGGAGCGTTTGAGTATAGAGGGTGAGAACATGTTACAGGGTTTGCATTTGGTTGCAAAACTCACCGTTATCTGTTGCTTCAAGTTTATAACTTGTTTCGAAGTGCTCCAATTTGCAAAATTGCATACCCTTTTATGTCTTCACCTGTTGATTGACCAAGAAAGAAAACCCCATCACTCTTTTCATAAGAAAATGTTTCAGGACTATGCATCACCAACCATTGACGACTACTAAAATTTAAATTGGTTTTTTGTTTTTTTGTTGGCATTTGAGACTGTTAGGATTTAAATTTCAATTTAAGAGTTCAGCACTTTATTAACAAGATATGCGTAGTTGTGCAATTGTGGGTTACTTGTCTTTAATCCAGCTAATTGGCAATAGCATGCATGATCTTTGAGTTGCTATAGTTGGTGTTATAACAAAATCGGAGGTCTGTTTTCTGTTCCTATGGTTGACTCATGGTTGGCGTGGCCAGCTTCGCAAGCCTGTGATCGACTAATCTGCTATTAAGATAGTGAACCGAAATAATTGGCCAATTCCCAACAAGAACATCATGATTTTACATATATTTGCTTCAACAAGAAATCAAAGTAAAATGCATTCCGAGGTAAGTTTGTCACATAATAATATTTTATAGAGATCATGATACGCAAAATAGCAATTGCATGCATAAAAACCTCTAACAAAAAGAGAGATGATGATGCAGAAAATAGCAATTGCATGCATAAAAACCACTAACAAAGCAGGAAAACTGGATTTTAGTAGAATTCTAGCATGATCTTGGATAAGTCATTTATTGCTTTTTTTTTTCACAAAGTGCGGTCTGTGCATATGCTAAGATTTGAACTATCTAAATCTCACCTATTGAGAGTTATTGTATGAACCAATTTAGCTAAATTTCAAGTTTTATTGCTAGTTTTGACTACAATGAATCCTTGAGGGAAATCCTATACATAGAGCAATATGCAAGATGCATGCATTCCTTGACTGCTGAAAGTGACGGGATGTAGTAGGAATTGGTAATGTTAACAACTTTCAGAAATGACTTTATTAGAAGATTTTATGCAATCTCGTATAATACCTGACCACAAAACCAAGCTATTGTTATATAATGGATTCCGAAGTACGGATCAATCTATCAGTAACCTCATCTATAGCTGGGAGTTGGGAGGATTTAGTTCTACAGTCAAACCGGGGCAATTCACAACTCAATAGCATCATTGATAGAGAAATCAGCCTTAAATTTTTTATATCCCAAATTTCAAATTGAGTTACAGATGGATTCCGAAGTACGGATCAATCTGTCAGTAACCTCATCTATAGCTGGGAGTTGGGAGGATTTAGTTCTACAGTCAAACAAGGGCAATTCACAACTCATTAGCATCATTGATAGAGAAATCAGCCTTAAAATTTTGATATCCCAAATTTCAAATTGAGTTATAGATTTGCCCAAATCTGCATTTTGTAGAATGCTCAACAAAAAGGAATCAAATCTTGGAACTTTCCACATAGAATCACCATTCAGAGCCTAACATTTTGAGAAAAGCAATTGGAAATCAGTATGTTCCTTTATTTCCACATTTATCTTCTCTAACTCGTGAACAATGCAAGCTGTCAGAATCAGCAGTCAAATATGTGTTTCGAAAGGTTAAATCATGGGCCAAATCATCCCTCAACTTTTGACCTTTTAAAGATTGAAACCCCCTTTTGTCAATTTGAAACTTCACAAAAGATTTTGTTAAACAAACCAAAGAGCCACTAGAAAACCACGGGAACCAAGAGAAACATGAAAAGTCCTAAAGAAAATCTTAATAAGATACATTGTGCTTCCTTTGCTTCTAAAATACAAATATATAGAGGAAGAATAGAAAGGTTTGCTAAAGCAACAAATCTTTTCTATGTCTTAGGTGGAAATAATTCATTTGAAAACTCAATTTATTACAATAAAATAATAGAGCATGAATGATTATTTAATTTTAATTCAAAGATTTTTTTTTTTATATTTCAACTTAAATTAATTTCAGTGTGATTGAATATTCAATATGAGGTTGATTTCAGTATAAATTACGTCCAAAATTTGCCAATGAAAATTATCAGAAGTGGTAAGGAATGAATGATAGTGCATCAACATTTAGGTTTAAATTTTCTCACAATTTTTCATTAATAAACGATTTATAAATCTAAAAAATTCACAAGTGAAAATTTAATAGATTTATAAATCTCAATTAGACGGCTTGTCTTGACCTTGAAAATGAGATAATTTTCTCTGTTCCTAAATTTTCCCAAAAAAAAAAAAAAGTCCAAAATTTTGAAACAAGGCCAAATGGCCAATAATTTTAGCAGAGAGCAAACCTACTTCACAGCTTAGATAGTGCTCTCCTCTTTGCCAAGAGGGAATAAAAGCAATTTGTTCATTTGGTGCATGAAGTTGCTGAAAGTGGGATGATAAGCTAAATCATGGCGTACTGATCTAGATTTAGATATCTAGAAAGAGGCCCACCCATTACTTTGGAGTTTTCAACTTTTTCAGCTTGAGCATGAATATGATGATTCTGAAATTTTTCTCAAGTGGAATGAGGATGCCTACTACTTACTATAGAAAGTGACAACCAATCTGTTTCAACCCTTTTCTTTTTTATTGATAAATATTATTAGTTGAAGCAGCATCTTTGATTTTATCAAATATCTCAAATAGACTCCTAAAACAAGAAAATATAGAAACCTTTTCTCCTTTATTTTATTGGTAAGTTAAAAAGATAGAGAAGCTTATGCAGGAAAATAGACAAAACACACACTAATCTTATATGCTCTTCTATTTCATCTTCAAAAGGATTAAAAAAAAAAAGAAAGAAAAGAATCTATAACAACCAAACTAGAGACATCCTGACCTCTTTTAACCTCTTGGGTGCTATCATCTGCAACTTTTCCCTACAAATAAATAGTGTTATGTCCCTGCCATAGCCAATAGGTCACATGTACCTATTACTCTCAGTGCAAATTCTTTTTTTTTTTTTGACAGAATAAGAGTTTATGGTAAGAAAAAACTTCCCTAAGATCATAATAACTCGTAAATTTTTTAAGAAAATTATATTAAATTTATAAATAGTTTATAAAAAATTGTTGGTAGTAAAATTTAAATTAAATTTTATAATTAAAGTATTCGAATTTTATTGATTGTTTTTGTACAAATTCACTTGAAAAGCATGCACTACTCTTTTGGCAAACATTCCAGTCGAATTTTTTTGACAAAAAGTTTCTCAATTCACACGCTAACTTGTCTTAGCTACGCAAGTAATTGCATGTAAACAAGATCTGCCCAGTGCTGTACTGCATAGATTTGTTGTCCCCATTTTGTCTTGTGAAGAGAAGCTAGAAAAGATTCTAGAACAGAAAATTTTCATGAGGATGTTTTGAAACACATTAAACCGATTAACAAGTGGCCAAAACAAGACCATTTGATATTGGCAGTGGGTTTGGCAAATTAAAGGTTCTTACATTGAATGTCAATGTAACAATCACACATTGTTTGAATGAATAAGAGGCATCTCCATTTTTAAATTATTCAATAATGTCCTGTAATTAGTAAGGTGATAATGTTCAACAATAGTAACTCAATCTCATCTTGATATTAATATTTCAAATACTTTGATGACGTATAATATTTTAGATAAATTATTATTGTTGAATCAAAAGAAATTCACTTGAAGGTCATTTAAAAGGAATACAAATGAACTTTAGTTATCTTAATTAGGCATGACAAGATACTCTTACTCATTTATGGGTAAACTAGAAGTATTTAAATGAGCTTATAATTAGATTGATCTATTTGGTCCGACGGAAGGTTCTATAATAAAGTTATTCTAAATACGTTGCAAAAAATAAATTAAAAATAGTGTTCGATAAATTTTATACAAAAATGTTGTAGTAAAATATTAAAAATTATTTTATATCATTTTTGTGTAGTTTTAGATAAAAATAAAATACTCAATTTTATTAAATTAATAAAAATTTGTATAAGAAATAAATAAAAAAATAAAAAGATATTTTCATTTAAAAATAAAAAATAAAAAATAGACCAAATAAAAAATATTAATGGGAAATAATATGATATAAATCTAATTTATGAATTATATTGCAGGATAAGATGAAAATATAAAAAAAGGTAGCCGATCCTAATTAATATTTCAATATTAAAATGAAAAAAAAAAAGCCATTAGATATCATAAAAGAATCTTTTGCAACATAAGGTCATTTTCAATTAATCTTGTTAAAGAAAAGTAACATTATAACCATTATACATCTATGATAACGAATTGAAATTGAAGGGGTGCTAAGTGCAATAAAGAATAAAAAAAAAAAATCTTATTTTTTAAGCCTAGGTATAAGTGTAAATTTTTTTTTTAAGATGGATTAATGAATCATTTATTATATATAAGTAATTATTACAATCTTACCAACCACATAGAATAGACAAGTTGTTAATCAAAAATATCAACAAGTCCCTTCTTTGTCTTGCAAATAAACTGACCATTGCAATGACATTCAAACTAATACAACTTTTTATTCTGACAAATCTTTATCATTAGAAGTAACAAGATACATGTGGATGATTAATAATATAAAGGCAATTAACCTAACAATCAGCTTGTCTTGGATTTAAAATTTTTAACTCAATTTTAATATATTAAATTATTAATAAAAATATTTTTATTTAAAATTTAATTTAAAAATATATTAAAATTTTAATTAAATTTAATTCAATCCTATCCAAAAATTCATGTCCACGACTATTATACATGAATGGAATAAGCAAGGGAATGAATTTGATAGACTGAAAAAAAAAAAAAAAGCATTGAAACTAACTGTTCAAGTTGCTCTGTTTTCACCATATCCTATCAACCTATCACAAACACCTTTTATTATTGAAAACTTAGACTAGACTTTTGTGCAAGTTGTGAACCTAAGATTAGAGTTTTTAGATTCCATCCAATCATTGTGGATCCCATAAAAGGTTTTTTAAAAGAAGATTAGATCAAAAAAAGTGGTAAATGTAACCCCAAATATGAGATGAGTTGATATTGATTATAACATGTTCATCGACCTTATATTTAGGTAATTTCAATTAATTAGGGGGCAAAATCTTGCATGATCTTTCTCAAAATATTTGATCAGATGGTGGAGATTCTAGTTTAAAATGTTTCAATTAAGTCGGAACCATTCAATGAAATTTTGGGTTTTTTTTTTTTTTTCTGTGAATAAAGCCTAGAGAGATGTCAGATGTTGCGAGGGGGGGGGGCCTAGGGGCACACCCAAAACCAAAATATAATCGGATGATGATGGTGATGATGATCATGCTTGACAGTACGCACGCGTGCACATGAACAGTGCTCTTGTTTAGTTACTTTTTTATTTTATGGGTCCTCCATCCTCCCAATTATTTGGCTTTTAAGATATGCTGTTTTCTTCTTTGCTCATGTAGACAAAAGTGCTTCCTTTTACAACTTTTTTATTCCTTTCTCTTTTATATTTATATATAAATGATCAATTTTCAAGCAAATTATGAATCTCTGAATGCGAAATTATATATCCTTTTTAGTACATTTATAGGAAAATTTTTATTTAAAATTGTGTACATGATAAAATAAAGTTTTTAAGCTCTATCAACACAATTATAGAGTTACCACATAATCTATTAAAGTATATTTAAAAATTAATGCAATGAAAAATAATAAAAAATTCAATCTTAAAATTTTTAAGAAGAAATATTAAATTTAAAATATTTTTTAGTTTTTCCCTTAAAGTATATTGGCTCTTAAGATACTCAACTATCTAAAATTATTTATATATTACGACATTAACAAATTAGGGCATCTTTTTATAAAATTTTTTAAATGAAGTTTGCGAAATTTTGTCTTAAAAATAATTAAATTAAAATTAAAATTAAAATTGATAAATAAAAAATTCTTATTATATAGCCAAGTATTGTATAAATTTTTAAAAATTAAGAAAAAAAAAACTTTGATGTGTTATTTAGATAGATATTTTTACTAAAAAGTTTCACAAAACTTTTACCATTAAATAAAATATTAATCAAATTTTTATTATAAACTTTATTAATTTTTTCGTTTAAATTTATCAATTTTAAGTTTTTATTTCAAACAAATTTTAGCGTGATTACTTTTAATAAAAATTTTCACAAATTTTATTTTAAAAACTTAATCTAAATCTTGTTATTTAGGCAACTAACAAACAATTATGCAACTATAAAATTAATTAAACATTTTCCCTTTCTACTAATTTAAGTAAAAGGTTTAAGTCAAAAGCTATATTTTCAAAAAGTTATTGCAATCAAAATAACTGGTAGTCCTGTTAACGGTGGAGCTATGCCAACTAAAACTCAACTCGAGCTAAATCTGGCATTGAACAAAGTTTTTGAGGCTCGGATTCGGGTTGAGGCATTATTTAATGAAGATAGAATATTTTTATTTAATTTTAATTTTTAAATATATTTTAAAAAATATTAAAACCTAAAGACATGCCATATTTTTTAACATGTGTCAACAAACGACAAATTACTAAATATGTTAAGCTTTAATAAGTTTTCGGGTGATTTTTTAGGTAACGTTGACAAATTAAAAAAAAAGAAGTTAAACTTTAATAAGGTTTTTTTTTTTTTAACTTATCCTTTATATAATTTTAACAAAAATTACCAAAAGGGTTATAATTCATCTTAACTATTTATTTCAACTTTTTATATAATTTTCAAAACTTACAAAAAAAATAGTTTTTTTTTTTGTGATTCTCACAAATTACAAAAAGATCTACTCTTTAATATATTTTTTTAGTCTATTTTCCTTTTTTTTTTTTTTACAATTATATAAAAAATTATAAACTAATAATTTTTTCAATCTCCTTTTTATAATTTTAACAAATTAAAAAAATACATTTTAGTAGGTTACTTTCTTTTGAAATTTGAGTAGACTTCAGTCATGAAAAATCATGTGTGGTTTCTTTTTTTTTTTTTTTTCACTTGGGAAATGAGAAGATAAGATGGGAAAGAGAGTAGTTATAGGGAAAGGATGATGCTTTGGGAGAGAGAAATAAATAATATATATATATATATATATATATATATATACACGAAAATGTACAATAAAAAATTAAAATTAAAAATTTGTGTTATCAAAGGTGAAAAAATAAACAAAAATATGATTTATGCTAATTTTTTATCAACCATTTTCCTCTTTCCTTTTACTATTTATTTTATTTTTTAATTATTTCTTAAATTTTGTAATATTTTATAATTGAAAGAAAAAAGATATACCAATTATGTTTCTTTTTCTATTTGTCTTAACAAAAATTATAATTCTTACACATAAGATAAAAATATATTTATATATATTTATAAAAAAATTTTAATATCTCGCAATAATACGTGGGAATTTAGTAATTATGTATAAAATATGATTTAATGATAAAATCAAATTTCTATGCAAAAAAAAAAATCAAATTTCAATCATCCTTTTTCAATAAATAATAAAAATAAATTAAATGACTTTAAACTTTTATTTGAGTGAAAATGAAAAGCCCTTGAAAATTCTCTCCCTTCCACGGGACTATCTTGAAAAGATGTAATATTAGACTTTAATGACTAGCATTATTCTTATTCATATTTTTTGAAAAAAAAAAAAAACGCTAAAACATTTCCAAAAGGGAATTAAAAGCAAGCTTTCTCAAAAAAGAAAAATTGGATGGCATAATTCAAAAAGAAAAAAAAAATCTAATCAAGAGTGCAATTATGTTGAGTTGTCATCTGGTGATCTTAAGAAAAGCAGCATCAAATTATTTTTGATTGATATCAATCAACTTTTTTCCAATTTGTGATAGAAATAATGTGCATAAAAGTTATTCTAAATTTGGCTCCTATTTATCATACATATACTTACAGAATATAACAGACAAAAAAAAAATTGTTAAGCTCATGCACATGTAAGCTTATGGCATAAAAAGTGGGTTATTATTAATTCAAATCAAGTTGGCTACTTAGCTTTTTTATAATTTGCAATTGTACCCTTTTATTTTTTATAAAATAAAAAAATTTACATTAGTATTGGTTTATATATATTTTTTATATTTATATATAGTAAAATTATGTAAAAAAAATTGTATACAAATATATATATTTCGATAAGAAAAGTTTGATCCTTACTTATAAAAGCACTGAAAATTATTAAATGTAAAATCGATTCTCTTTCACTGAAAATTGAATTCAACCTCTTTTCTTTTCTTTTTTTTTTAATATTTTAAGATTTTTAAATTTATATTTTATAAAAAAAATATTATTAACCATGGCATATTCGTTAGAGTGACAGATTTGGAACCACTATGTTTTTTTTGTAATGACAGGTTTTGGAAGTACACTGAAAAGCAAAAGAGCCCTAACAAAGACTAGAGAAATTAAGAAACCTACAAAGATGGAATTTGATACTTAAATTATTTAATTAGCATATCCCCCTTTTTGGATGAAACAACAAAAGAGAGCAAAGCAAAGAATCGGGCTAAACAAGGGAGCAGAGTTTCCCCTTCAAAACAAAAGTAAGAAAAAGTACATATAAATGGTTATAAGAAATTAAAGAAAACTATGCTCTTTTAAGTAACAAAGCAGCTTTATTAATTATATTTATATTCATTTCCGAACCTTTAATTTAATGATTAAAAATGTTTAAAGGAATATTAAGGATTTGATTTCGAACTAAAATTTTTTTATTTTTTTATTTGCACTGGAGCTTATCTTTTTTGTTGTAATAAAAAAAATTATATTTATGTTCATTGTAGAATAAAGAAAAACATACGGACATAGCATTTAAATTTATAATTTATTATTTTTGCAAAAAACATAAAATATATATTTAAAATGAAGTCTAACATGAACTTGTTTACAGTTGGACGATCCGTCGAGCTTGCAAACTTAACCTTACTCAAGTTTGATTTTTGGATAAAAATTTTAATTGATTTAAAAAATATTTTATTATATAAAATAATATTTTATTTTTTTTAAAAATATTTTTTAATATTTTTTGGTGCAAATTTGTTACCTTCATATTTTAGTAGTTTTTAACGTATTTATATTTATAACGGAACCATGGGTTCAAAGAATTTGAGTCCAACGGTCGAATTACTTGATTATGATCTTGACCGTTCAATTAAAAAAAGGGCCCCATAACGATGAATAAATTTCTGATCGCCACATCATTAGATTATAAGGTATTTACTGCGGGACCACCAATCTCGAGATCTCCTACGACAAAACTTTGCTCCTTGTACGGTATTATTATATGTTGCGATGCCTATGGAAAGATAATTCTCATCTCATCATCTCAACCGTTAGATTTTTAGGATCTAATTGATTAATTGAAGCTTATTTCACTTTTTTCCTCTAATTACATAAATTAAAGGATAAAGGTGGATTTTTCACCACTGTACTCTGGTCAATATTTGAATTGCGTTATTTCATTTTATTTCATTAAATTTTATCAATATACTTTTAATCTTCATTAAAATTTATCATTATATGAAATATAATTTTACCATTAATTTCATTAAATTAATTTTGCAGATGTTTTATATAAAATAATAAAAATTAATAAAAATGTATCGTATTCATTAACAAAATATTATATGAAATATTTTAATTCATTACTTTTGTTTTCAAAATCGATAAAATCAACCAAATATTTTGTAAATTGAAATGATGATAGCATGAAATTTATTTGAAATTTTACATGCATAACAAATGCAAGTAACTTGTTAAATCTAACTATTATTAATAAAAATATTAATAGTCTACTAAATTATAGAAAAAATTAAAGCAAATTAATTTTACACAAATATAATTTGATTTCTGCTTAATAATTAAAATAATTATTTTTAAAAAATTTTAATCTAGCTAGACATTTTACACTAATATTTATTTTAATTAAAAAAATATTATATGCATAAAATTTATTAAAAAGTGCATATATTTTATAAAAAATTATAGACATATCAATTAATTTAAAAGTGAGCCGGTATTAAAATAATTGTTTTTTTAGTTATGAATTCATGGGTTGGTTTTTTTGGCTGTTTTACTCAAGTGATTTGTTCTTACTTAGCATCTTAGCTAAATAAAGTTTGACATCAATCACGTCACATGCTGATTTTTTGTCATGAATAATTGTGAAATTTAATTTGCTTTTCTTTGAATTGACTAGAAAAATGTTTGGTTGTCTACAGGAATATGTAGCATGATTGAATTTTATTTTACTTTTCATACTATAATTTATTTACATTTCCCATTAATTTATCTAGTTAGCCCTTTTAGACTTTTGGTTCACACAATGTGTTTGTACATAATCTAAATTTAGTTTTATTCATTCAACACCCAATTTTATTTACTTCATTCAAATCTAAGAAAAAATACAATGTTTTTGATCATTAAAACATAGTTTTATTAAATTAGTATGTTTTTAATTATTTGGACCGACTCATAAAAAATATTTTTAATTTTTAAACAATCCATAGTTTTATAAATTAGGCACAAACTAATACTGTTACTTATAATAAAAAAAGATAAAAAATTCATTCTTTAAAGATAATATTTAATAAATTTAGATTTTAAATTTAATATTTGCATTTTTTTTTCAGGATGTAACTAAAAATATTAAAAATAATTTCATAAATAAAGGTAGATCAATTTCATAAATTTCTTTCTGTATTTTCTTCCGATATATGAAAAAAATTGAAAGGTGGGAAGTTGGATTTTAATTTTTAGTTTAAGAAAATAAATAGTAAGTCTAATGTGAATTGTTAAATCTGTATTTATGATATTAAAGGCACTCAAACTCAAATCCATCAAATTGAAGTGATAACACCAAATACAGTTGAATATCCTAAATATATTAAATTTAAAGCAACAAATATTCACAATCAAAAGGGATGGAAACATAACAATTTTGAGAGTGACAGCAGCACTATCCTCTAGAAAAATGGAAAAAACAAAAAGAAAGAAATAGAACAAGGAAAAGGAGGCTATAAATAATGAGCACTGAGCAGTTGGATCTTCTTCAGTGGTGCTTTTGCCAACAAAGATACACATCTAATTAATAACTAATAACCCTTTCTTTCTCTTTCTTCTGCCAGCAGAAGTTAAAACCAGCACTGGGTTGCTTTTAGGAGGGAAAAAAACAAGAAAAAGCTCTCAGTGAGTAGCCCACTTAACACACTAAACACAAGCTAATTCTTACAGGAGAAACAAAAGAAAGAAGAAAATGTTTGCAGGAGATCAAAATGGTTTACAAGGTGACCCAAGGTTGAAGGCCATTTCTGAAGCCATTAGAGTTGTTCCCCACTTCCCAAAACCTGGTTTATCTCAGCTTTTCAGAAAAAGCTCTACTCCTTTTCTTTGTTTTTCTTTTTTTGTTTATTATAATCAAAATTGTAAAGCAGATCTTTCTGTAGTAAAATGTTGAACTTTTTCTTGGTTTTGTAAACTTGGCCTTTTTTGTTTTATGTTCAGGGATTATGTTTCAGGACATAACAACTCTGTTGCTTGATCACAAGGCTTTCAAAGATGCTGTGGATATCTTTGTTGATCGTTATAGAGATATGGATATTTCTGTTGTTGCTGGTACCCTCCTCACACATGCAAGCACACTTTTTTTTTTTTTTGTTTTTATTTTGAGTGCTTTTGGTCTGCCCTTTTTACAGGTCTGGAATCTGGATAATTGTAGAGAAAAAATTAAGTCAAGTTGCGGTTTTTTTATGCATTTTATCATGCAAAAGTTGAAATGTAGTGTTAGTTTTGGATAAGTTGTTATGATGATGGGATAACATTTTCTTTCTTTTTAATATATATAAGCGGGTAGGATTTATTTATTTATTTATTTAATTTTATTGCTTTTTCTTAGTTTGTTATTAGAATTGTATGAGCTAATGTGGTTTCAGTCAAACTCATTGCTTGCTTCATTTTACCTTTCCTAATATTTTGTTGCTCACAAAGGCATGTTTACCAAGTTTGAAAGCACTGCAGTGACTTCTTTTGAAGAAGAAATACTTTCCTTTTCTGAAAGTTTGTAATCTGATCAGCAGAAGAGGTTCTCTTTTCCTTCATTTTGTTTTAAATCAACTTAAATTTGTGGCTACTGAAGTCATGGTAGCCATAATAAATTCTGGTTTATAACCATTTATTAAGTTCTGGATATTATGTCCAGGCATTAAATTAAATCCATATGATATTTGCTTGAGTGGAAGTGACTTTCTAATGGTTAAAGAAGAAGATGATAAAGCAAAATGCTGGTCATTTGTTGCTAGAAATTCAGCTTTTGTATTTATTAGCAATTATAACTATATTTCATGAAAGGAGGGCTTTAATTTCTTTCATTCTTACATGGTAAAGTTGATTTTAATTGTATGTCTGAAAATTACAAGACGCTATTAGTGACTATGGAAAATATATTTCTTGTATACTATTTTCTTTAACTTTTGAGTATTATTCAAGTATAGAGTTTCAACAAGGATGAATTGCAACATGTCCTGGGCAAAAAATTTTGCCCATGATGTTATTTTCTAGTGATATGAGGGTACAAGTCTTTGTCCCAGACTCCTAGTGGCGTTTGAACTCAAAATATGATCATGATTGTGGGATGGAATTATTAAGAGTAGAGAGGAAACTCTGGAGCACCTCATCTCACTTGAATGTCTCATTTGATTGGCTAGTTGGTTCATCTAACGCCTAATATCGACTTATTTATTGTAATTCCTTTTCCTTTGTTCAACCGATCGTCTATACTTTATTGTAACTCTAGTTGTTTTTGCTGTTTTTTGGGTTAGGAGATGCTAAAGTATTCCAAGTATTGAAGTTGGTTCTATTATTGCTTACCTCTGATAGTTGCTCACATGGTCAATTTACTTTCTAGGTGTTGAAGCTAGAGGATTTATGTTTGGCCCCTCGATTGCATTGGCTATTGGTGCAAAGTTTGTTCCTTTACGTAAACCTAGAAAGTTGCCAGGTATGTTTTGATATGTGACTACTAGTATAAGCCAAACATAAAATTTTATAGTCTTGATGAATTTGATATCTAGCTTTTGTTTACCTGGATTTTGACTTAAGGTGAAAAGATTTGTTTTTTTACCTAGCTTTTTGATGAAAAGAAGGACAATTTTTATATGCTTGTCCTGTTGGAACGAGTCAGTATCATATTGCTGGCTGCATTAGCTAGGATTTATGCTTTTCCACTTAATATGATCCATTACTTCCTCATTTAAATTTGAGGAGCTTGGGAACAAAAAACAACTTTTAGTATATTTGACCACTTTAAGGCAATTATTAGAAGCATGGTAGGATGGAAAACATCTTAAGAGGCAAATTACCCACAATTTCAGCCTGAAATGCAGAATCTGACCCATGGTGGCCCCAATGAATTGTGAACGAGCAAGTGGGAAGAAGGGGGGGGGGGGACTTTGGAACCTTGCCAAGGGAAAATGGGAAATGCATGGGAAAATTTGTCTTAGGAACATGCTAATGCCAGCAGAAACTTCCAAACTCTTCCTAATTTGAAATGGCAAGGACGGTGATAGCCAATGGTGCAATGGCTATATGCAACCATTTAATTAAAGAATGTGAGAACATCACTGTTTGTAAAGACACTGATGGTGAAAACATCCCATATTTTCAGCCAAACCGTAGATATTTAACTAAGTAAAGAGCCATCTAACCTAAATCTAAATTCTCAATACATTTCAATAGTTAATTCCTGTTGGAGCTTGCAGTGCAACCATGGTTGCCAGGGTTGTGGAAATCGTTCTGTCAACCCCCTTTTTTTTTCATAAATATTTGTTACTTGAATTGTATTTTAAACCTTTCACTATTTGAACAATAGGAGAAGTGATCTCCGAAGCATATGTACTTGAATATGGCACTGATTGCTTAGAGATGCATGTTGGGGCTGTTCAACCCGGGGAACGTGCCTTAGTTATTGATGATTTGGTGGCTACAGGGGGGACTCTTTGTGCTGCAATACGCCTATTAGGTAATATCTGGAGTTCATGCATGTACTTCCTTTTTTTTTTCCTAATTTTGCATACTTTAATTGAGTTTTTGAAAGTTCTATGACTGAAATTCTGTTTGGATTAATGCTTACTAGAACGAGTTGGGGCACAAGTGGTTGAATGTGCATGTGTTGTTGGGCTGCGTGAAGTTAAGGTAATGCATGATAGACTTCCTTTACATGTCGCATTATTCCTGAAAGTGTAATTTAGAAACCGGCTCAGGAATTAGGTTTCTTATTTTTCGACTACTGCCATTTTTGTAGGATTTAGATTTAAGATTTTCAGTTTTGCTGCAATGAATTTTTGTTTCAGAAAATAATCTACTCTCTTCTCTACTCTTTTCCAACTATCTTACCCCTTTGATCATTAAATGATAAAGTTGCTTTGAAGGTCTCCTTTGATGGATGATTAATTTTTTAATTCTTGTCTTGCTGCAAACTATTTTTGCAAATTTTAGATTTTTTATTTTTCTTTACTGTATAAATTCCTTTTCATTTAGTTTTTCCATGTTTTATTCTTTTAAAAAAGGGCTAGCATGATTATCAAATATTACAATGCTCGGAAACCGTGATGCTAATGTTATCATACTGAAGTCAACTGCAGCTGTTTTGAGTTATCTCTGGTTCGAATTTTAATAGCTCTAATTTTGTCTGCTCCTCGGCTTTTACTGATTGTTGAGCTCACTGAAACAGATGTTATATTTTTTTCCATTAAAACTTAAATTTAATATCTGCATGTTTTGCAGGGACAACACAGACTAAATGGAAAGCCGTTGTATATTCTTGTGGAGCCACGCCAGCTGACAAATTGTTCTGCACCTTCTGGTATAATCTCACTGTTAAGTTTTATCTCTATGTTGAATGAAGTTACATATTATTCAACGAGTTCCATTTTCTTTCCTTTTGTTCCCTTAAATTTGTGGGCCAGAAAAGAAGTTGAATGTATCATTCACATAAAAATGAAGTGCATTCATACAGCGCAAGGTTGAAGGCATCATTACTCTTATCCATTTTCATTTTAAAACTGCACTTTCCCCAATAAGCTGGCTATTTTTTTTACAACCCTCACTTCCCCTCCTGTTTCATCTACTTTTTTTTACAACAATTTAAGGCATGTCAATGGGAAATATTTTTTGAAGAAAAGGTTAAGAGCAATATCAATATTTTTAGAAGAGGATTTTGTAATTTATCCTTTCTTCATTTTTGTAGAAGACATTGAATGATTCAGAATCCCAATAATTGAGCTATTTTTTCCTTTATTGAGTTTTGATAATTTATGGTTCTATATGTTTTCTGAAAAGAGTAGAGATAATGGTTTACTGTCTTTTCTACAAGAAATAATGCATTGCATATCTCAAGATATTGATGTCCCATCAGGAAGAAACCTACTAGCATGTCCATGCAACTTGACTATTCTTTTCTTTCTCATGTCACACTCACATGCTTATGGTCTCTGGCTTTTCAAGTTTTTTGTGAAACTTTGTTGGTTTCTTTCTTTTAAAAAGCTTGGTTCGAATGTACTACACATTAAAAAGGCTAATTATTAGTTTGTATTATGTATTTTTCCTAGGCCTGTACCAAACTTTAAGGGGTTGACAAGGGAGGGAAAGAATATAATCATGGATGAGGATAAATAAAAAAATGTTTGTGCTTGTGTAACTGTTAGATTTAGGGGTACCCTCCCAAAAAAAAGGTCAATGGGATGTCTTTAATTTGGAATGTCGATGGATGACAGCACTAGGCTCATATGGCTGGTAAGCTCTGAAAGGACAATGTGAAGTGACAAAAGCATTAAGCTTAGGTTGATATCTAGATAAGGTTTGGGTGGCTAATTTCTTGGTGTAGAATTTAATGTTGAAATAGAATTAGCTGAAAGGTGGAATGTTCTTGGGTGCTTATTACTAATTGAAATCTTGCATAGGTGAATGCAAATCCAATTTTTAATTTACTTTATTAGTTTCTATAATCCACCAATTGATTCAGGACTTCAGGTTTAAGTGGGAAAATGAGGAAATGTTTGATGGAACATGAATACTTACCTACTTTAGTTACCTGTCAGTGGAAAAAAGAAAGAGAAGACATAACCTGAACAATATTGTTTTGATTCATTGGAAGTAGACTTGGTTCACTTGATGTTGATAAATTTGTATGTGTGGCACAGTTACCATAATAACGAGGAGAGACCAACTTTCATACTATAGCCAAGACAGTGAAAACTAATGCTGAGCAGGTCAAAACCTCAATAGGTATTTAGTCCATGCTCTGCTGTATTTTCATCTATAGACACTTTAATCACCATAAAGTCGTCAAGTCATAGTGAACTAGGAACTGATCAGATGCTATTCTGATATGATTGTTGGAAGTAATCTTATTGCTTCACAATTAGGGAGTCTTGGAATCAGAAATAACTTCAAAGAATGCTGTTTTATTGCTAAAGCCAAGCGGCGTTGGCAGTGATCATATTTGCCTCTCCATAGACACATTTTATTCTTTTAGAAATATATAAAGCTCTGTATCCAGCTGCCTGACTAACGAGCTAACTTATTTCCAGTTAATGGAGTTGCAGTTAATGGAGTCGAAACATGCAGACACAATGATCTCTACCTCTCTGCGACTTGAATATACGCATTTTCTTATTCTCGGAGCAAAGCTTGGTTTCCCATTCAATCCCATTCCAAATGTGATTAGTTTGCTGATGCTTTGGTTGTAATCCTCTTTGCCAGGGAAAGATGTTCAGGTGTATTTCATTTTAAGGCTGTTTTAGTTTTAGTTTTTATAGTTTTGAATGAATTGTTGTGGCATGTCAGTACCTGTTTGTTGTTCATTCAATTTATCATATCATGTTTGTTCCATCATTTTGTCTGCTGTTTCCGAGAGCTTGTCGATTAATATTGAGAGGCCTGTTTTTATCATTTTGTTGGTTTGAGATGACGACAACTTGGGATAGCCTCTTAGTTGCTCAACTTTTTCTCTACCTATTGATGGGATCTGAGGATGATAGACGAAAAAATAAGTAAAATTCTTTTTTAAAACACAACAATTGATTAGAATTTAGATAGCGATTGATATCATTTTTAAGATTTTAACGTGGTAATCTAATTATCATGATGATAAGTTTGCAAGTAGTTAAATTGATTGTTGAAGTAAAAAAAAAAAAGTTACTCAAATTTAAGTGATTAAATAACAAAATTAGTAATTAAATGATCATTTTAAAAATATTTATATAGTTGAGTGATCATCAATGTTTTTAATCTTATAATTTATATATGAGACATTGATTTGTATATTGTTAGTAAATTATATAATATCACTTTATCAATGAATAAATATAAATATTTATAAGTTCTTAAAATACTTATATAAAAACTTAATTTAAAAAATTTTTCATTAATAAGTTAACATTATATGAATAAAATTTAGACGCTGATATTACAATAAATATAAACTCAGTTGATTCAATTGATCAAAGGTAAAACAAATTACAAGTTGGTTATTTTTGGGGTAATCTACATAAAAAAAAATAAAATTTATTGTATTATTTACTTGAGTCGTCCGAATTTATTTATTTTTTATTTCGAAGTAAATTTATCATTATATTTTTAAATTTCAGAACAATTAAAGAATATTTCTTAGAAAATTGTGTTTTTACAATTTACTTTATGATTTAAAATCTTATTTCATATTTATTTTATAACGAGAAGTAGCAGTAAAATAGTTTTCGAGACAAATCCAGCCCAAACTTGAATGGATCTTTCATTTGTCCTAAAGGCCACCCCATAATAATCAGATAGGACCCAAGCTTACGGGCTTGGGCTGATGCTGTGTTGCAACGATGGGCTATTTTTTTTTGGGTTTCTTTTTTTCTTAGAAGAAGAGTACTAATAGTTAATGGATCAAATAAGAATTCTTACTAGAAGTCTAGAATCTATACATCAAATTTAAAAATATATTTATAATAAAATTAAATAAAAATAAATTATAAATTATAAATTATAAATTAAATTAAATTATATAATTATTTTTAAAAAATAAAATTAAAATCTCAATATTTGTAATATTTTTTATTGGTTTTAGAATGTGATCTAATTTGTATAAAAAATTAAATAAAAATAATTATTTATTATAATAACTATATTAAAAAATCATAATTCGATAGTTTTCGTTTTATTCAACCTTTTAAATTTGAAAATATAATAATTTTTGAAAAAACATCCAAACTTAATCGATTATTAAGATAGTTTCCGTTTTATTCAACCTTTAAAAATTTTGTTTGGAAAAAAAAAAAAAAGCGCATTTAAAAATATGACCCCCACCTATGCAGTTCCAGAATATTCTCCACGCGCCCGTCACCCCTTTCAAAAACCATAATAAGAAAATAAAAAATAAAACAAAAAACAAAAAACAAAACGTCACCGCTTTAAAAAGCAATGCTTTTCTTGTCCACCAGTAAACCACCATTATATATAAGAAAAAACCCCACATAACTTCAGAGTTGAGGCAAAGCCAAACCCTCTCAATCAATATCTCTCAATCAAATCGAAGAGTCACCCCCCAAAACCCTAATATTCTTTTTCCTAATTTAGAGGGAGAGGAAGTGAGAGGGGTTGATCGAGATAGAGAGTTTTTCTTTGATTTAGCAAAGGATGTCTGCGGTAGTGTGCGGGAGCAAGAGATCGTTCTTCGAGGATATCCCGTCGTCGCCATCGGCTTCTGTTTCTAAGAAGCTCCGGCGTTGCTCGCCTTCATCTCCTTCGTCTGTTCGTTTCGCTCCGCCGCGGTCTTCCCTCGATCACCTCCAAGCCCTCTTTCCTCACATGGACCCCGAGGTATTTCACCCTTTTTATTTATTTTTTATTTATATTCATAAATATATGCGTTGGTTAGATGCAGAAATGTAAAATTTTATTTTTTATTAGTAAATTTTTAAGTACTAGCAAATTAGATTACAAAAGCTTTATGACTAAGGTGTACTTTTTTTCTTGATTCCTTCTTTGATAAGTCTGTTTGGTTGCTGATATTGGAAAGTAGGGATAAAGGGACAAAATTCTAAACTTGCATTGGGTTGTGTATCCTTTAGATTCATTGCTTATCTTGCAAGCAAACAGAAATTTAATATTAGTTTTTTTTTTTTTTTTTTTTTAATGTTGAGTGAAGCGTTTTAATTCTTTATTGTAAAATTCATTTAAAAGAAAATAAGGTAATTTTCATTTTCCGACTGATTTTGTTGTAATGGTCTAACTAGTGCTGTTGTGTGGATTGAAGCCATGAAAGCAGCTGCTAATTGGAAAATCTTTGAGGTTGGGACTGTATTCAAGTCCTTTGTGCGCAAGGTCCCTATTGAGTTGGACCATATAGTGGGGATACTTCTATGATAACCTTCATTCGATACTTTGTGGAGTTGTTGTGGTTTCCTTGATTGTGCCATTTCCCACAACTGAAGAAATAGTTCTTTCTAGAACATGAACTGAATCAGTTGTTTGATTGTACAAAGTATATGTATATGAGATTACATGTTTTAGTTGGTTAAAAGATTTAGCTTTTTGTCTTCTTTTTTGTTGCTTAGCTTTTAAAATGTTTGCTTTTACTAATCCATTGTTGAGTAAGAGATTATGGACGGCTGTCAAATGGTGATTCATCTGTCTTTTCTATTAATATTTAACAACTATTCCGTTCAGCTTCTGGAGAGAGCACTAGTAGAATGTGGCAATGATATAGATACCGCCATCAAGAGGCTGCAGGAACTTTGCTTAGGAGCTGGAGAGGCTACAGGGGAAAAGATGTGTCGTGTTGAGGAACTGGGCACAACCGCTGAGCAGGGTATGCCACTTCTTGCAATTGTGATTCCTTTTTAATTTAGCATTGCCATCATAGTTTATGATGAATCTGTATTATCTAATTGTTTCTTTTTTCCATCAAGAATTTTAGTTACCTTTTCATATACTGTTAGTTGATTTTATAAAACCATTTCTATGATGAACAAACAAAGCTTAAGTGTCAATCAGCCAATTGCATGATGCTGTTGCTATCTTGATTCAAGTCTAGCTTCTGTTTGATAGTCCTTAGAATATTTTATGTGCCTAATGGGTAAATTTATTAGCAGATTGAAAGGGAATAAAACTTATAGGCTTTCTTAGAGTCTTTAAACTGTGAGATTACGCAATTAGTTTAAAAGATTCTTTTCACCACTAGTTTACCATTTTTTTCTTTTGACAGATATTCAAATCAATGAAACTATTTTTTGAATGATAGAGAAGTGAGGAGTTTCTTTATAATTTTGACTCTCCCAGTTTGATGTCTAAGTCCTTAGCTATATGCTTCCAATGTTATATTGTGGTTAAAATCAATTTCTGTAGGATATTTTCTTTAGAACAATTTAAATGTGTAACTTTTACCAAATTGTAGCCTGCTACCACAAAATTAATTCTTTTATTTTATGTTTGATTGTTGTGCCTTGTGTAAGATTTTATCTGCTTTAAGCTGTGCAGTTTCACTCATTAAGTAAGGGAACCTTACATCTGCATTTGAAATTGCAGGTACATTGACCAATGATGGAGAAGCTGATGCTGCTGTGACTCTTCAGAATCCATCAGCCCCTGAAATTTTGCCTGCTGATGGTGCAGAATGGGTAGACTTGTTGGTGAGGGAGATGATGAGCTCTACAAGTGTGGATGAAGCCAAAGCCCGTGCCTCTAAATTGCTGGAGTTTCTGGAGAAGTCCATAAGTAAACGTGCTACCGAAGAGGCAGCACAAAGTTTTCACAAGGTATGTATCTCTTAACCATCTGTGCATCTATACCTGTGATGCTTTTCCCGGGTTAGCAAGAGGTTTTTTGGTACTTATGAAGTAGCTTTTATACAAAAGGTTATATGGTGGGCACTCATGTTAGTTTTTGACATGTACTTGATTGAGATTAGCAGGAATCTATAGGATTTGCAATTAAATGTGTCTGCTCCTGAAGCTAGGCTCAGCCTGCCTTTATACCAATATGTGGTAGACATGGCCAAAGATTTCTTATGATTGCCTCCCAAAACATCATTTCTGTCCTTTCTTTTCCCCTTCAGTGACAAATTTGTCTATGATCAAGTGTGCATGGTTATTTTGGAGGAACTGAACGGTAGAGAACTTTATGGTTAAAGGTGCCACTCCTCTGAACTGTGCTTCATTGCATCTTCTTGGTTTAAAGTGGCATCGAAATTTAATTACAGAGAGGAAAGACAAAAATTAGGTGGTTATGATGGTCTTCTTGGTTCTTGAGAAATTGGAATCGCTCCTGTTAAGTCTTTGGTCATGTTGAGTGCAGAGCATGCACACTTAATCAGAATTCTAGTCCTGTTGACTAGATAATTGACACAGACTCACAGTGCCCTTTTTTTTTTTGTTTTTAAGTTGGTTAGATGCAACCATGCAAGTGGGTTTCAGAGAACTTCCTGAAAAGCAATTAATTTTCTTTAGCATGAGGAAATGTGGGTTGGGAGGTTTTGGCCTTTTGGGTCTGCAGTTGCAAATTTTTGTAGTTATTTTTGGGGTTTAGTTTTTAACATATCCATGAAATCAAACATGGGTTTCATGTTGGATAATAATGTTTTCTTTAATGTTGCTTTTAAGCTCTTAAAGATCACCTTGTTGAGTTGATTGTATCTTTATTGTCAGGAAAATATCATGTTAAAGGAACAGATTGACGTGTTGATTCAAGAAAATACAGTCCTCAAACGAGCCGTGGCTATCCAGCATGAACGTCAAAAGGAATATCAGGATAAAAGCCATGAGTTGCAACATTTGAAGCAGTTGGTGTCTCAGTATCAGGAGCAGTTGCGAACTCTAGAGGTCAGAATCAAAATCTTTTAGAACTCTTTTAGTCGATAAATGTTGTCCATAATAATGGTGAAGAATATCAATATTTAATGGATTATGCTATACCGGCAAAACAAGCATAAATATTTACATAATAAGATCTATAAACTGAAACAAGTTACTATTCTATTTAGTTCAACAAATTTATCTTCATGTTTTGCTTGTATTACAGGTAAATAACTATGCCTTGACGATGCATTTGAGACAGGCACAGCAAAGCAGCTCCATTCCCGGGCGTTTCCACCCCGATGTCTTCTAAGATAAGATGGAACGTAGGGATATGAAGTGTTTAGTATATGACCTCAGAATTAGCACAAATCTGCATATGTTGTCAGCGCTTCTTAATCCGTTTGCTTGAGTTGATATGTTTCTTATGTAGCCTGGTCTGTGTCTTATGTGGGGCCGCGGTGAGGAGGGGAGGGGCACACGCTTATTATGGAGTTTACTAAACAGTAGTAAGTGTTGATTTAACCACCAGTTTGTCAAAGAAATATCGAGTTTATATTTCAAAGTGAATCAATTTAATTTATATATGTTTTATGTATTTGGATTCTTATAATTGCTTGTTTGCTATGGATTATTGTTAGAATTTTACCACATAAATGTGTAGGAAAGGAAATTCTCTAAGAAAAAAAATTATAAATATTAAAATTTGAGTTTTAATCAATTTAATGTTATTTTTTAAAATATATTAGATGTTATTTATTAATAATACTCGTAATAAATTTTAGATTTAAAATTTTCTTTTAATTTGTTTTTAGCTTTATATATTTATTGGATTAAATTTCAGGCTAACGTTTACTTTAATTTGTCAATGAAAAAGTTCTTCAAATTTTAGGAAAGGAAAAAAATTTAAACGAAATTAAATAAAAAAAGCCAAAAAAAAAAAAAAATGGTCAGTACCATAGAAAAACGAGTTTGCCACAAATACAAAGTTACAACCACAAACCCAATCTTCCCGGCTCCGCCACTGTCCCCTCCTTTGCTCCTTCGCTCTCAATGTCTCTCTTTTGCTGGTTTGTCAAGCCGCGACTCAAGCAAACGTGAAGAAGACCAAAAGCAACATTTTCTCCTCTTAGATACCGATTTTATCAAACACTTTTGAAACAAACGCACACTTGTTTTTGGATCTTTTTTAATGGCTGCCACTACTTCTCTATCTGTACTACCTTCATCTCTTAGTTTCCCAACTGAACGCCCTTCAAACGCTTCCCAATCTTCCTCTGGTTGTTCTTCTGTTTTCTTCTATGGTGGGATCCGTCTCAGGTCCTATGACAGCTTTGCTTGTGTGAGTTCCTCTTCTTTTTCAACTTGTTCTTGGAGATTGAATAATGGCAAGATTGGTAATCAGCGTTTTCGGGTGGTGGTGGCTGCTTCTGGGGATTATTATGCTACTCTTGGAATATCCAAATCAGCTTCCAATAAAGAAATTAAGGCTGCTTATCGTCGATTAGCTCGTCAGGTACCTCACTCAACTCGACTCTTTTTTTTTTTAATTAGTGATTTATTTATTATTTATTTTGCATTTCCTTTCTGGGTTTTGTTACTGTTGCCCTTTCTTGTTGAAAAAATTGAGGGAAGGAAAGCGAAAGCTCAAGAAGACGGAAGTTCAATTGGGTGTTTTGGATAAGAGAAGGAAAGGCTTTGTTTTTTTCTCTCTCCTTTTGGTGCATATGAAAGCACGTTACTTGGGTCTTGAGTTATAAGAAAAAGAGGTATTAATTATTTTCCAGCCAAACCCGAGTTACTTACCCGAGAGCTGTAAGTTGAAAGTCTCGAGGTTTAATTATTTTAATGGGTGGATATGAAGGAAATGATAATATCAGTGGCAAAGTAGTTCTATGATTAGCAATTAAATGATTGTACTCCATTCTTGCTTCTCAGAACAAGATTTGGTTGGTGCCTTTTATCTCGTGCTTTCAACTATCTAATTTGTCTTGATTCAATCAAGCTATTTCTTTCCCCTAGGAAATAACTCTTCTGAAAAGGTAGATTTGTTGTTCTTTGTAGATGTTTTGCTGTTTAGCTTCATCATCTTTTAATTGTAAATGCACTTTCTTATAAATTTGAAACTACCAAGTTTGTATTGGAACTGTATGCACTAATGATTTGTTTATTTGTTAACTTTTGTTTTGTTTGTCTTGGTAACCCTAACGTTATAACTTTTCATCTTGATTTGAAGTATCATCCTGATGTCAATAAGGAACCAGGAGCAACTGAAAAGTTTAAGGAGATTAGTGCTGCGTATGAGGTATGCACAAAAAGTTTTTGACCAATGATTTTAAAAAATTTTCCATGAGCACTACTGTGTATGAGGTCTTCATCCTTTCTAGATTTTTTTGCCGGGGGAGGGGGGAGATATAAAATTGTCATGATACTGTAAGAACTATGGCATACATCTCAGGATTGTTGATCCATTTGTACATATGTCCAAAGCCATGTGTCAAACATAGAATGAGATGCATTAATGTTAAACAACATTAATACTGAGGTTAAAAAGACAGTGAATGCCAGGTTTCTAATTTTTTATTTTGATATGTGATCCATGATATGTCAACCTATTATTTACCTTCTAGGGGGAGAAATCTAGAGTTAGGCCCTGTAGGATCTTGATCAAATCCTCTCAAACTTAAAACAATTTCAGACTCCAGATAAAGGAGGAATTGGAGGTAAAGCCTGTTGAAAAAGCATTTGAAAGCCCAACAAACGAAACTCAATTACACCATATCATCCTTGAGAGGTGATAAAACACATATAATATAGATCCTGCTTTGAACAGGGAAAGCAATTTTCAAAAGGGTGAGTTTATTATGGTTTCAAGTTGATTAATTGTCCTTCATGTGTGTTGGTATCTTTCTATATCATTATGCATTGTTAATACAGATTCAACAAGCCTTGAAATATTAAGATACCATTTCTGTTGCTTATCATATAATTGCATATGAAGATTTTGATATTTATCATGTCAAAGAACATGATTGTTTTATATTTTATTCCTTTTTCTGTTAATGACATTTCAATTTGTGGAGTATAGAGTGCTGCAAAATTTCCTTCCTTGAGGTTTCATTGTGTAAAATTACATTACCATGTTCAAAATCATTCGTCATGTTGTTTTTTGAACAATGAAGTGCAACAATGTCAGGTGCTATCAGATGATAAAAAGAGAGCTTTGTATGATCGATACGGTGAAGCTGGAGTTAAGAGTGCTGTAGGGGGACAGTCCAGTGCTTATACGGTATGCATCCAGTATGTGTATTTTTTTTTATCGAGTGTAGTTCTACTCATTAATGGCTAGGGATATCTGACATATGCTTTAAGTGTCAACGTGCTTTACTTGTTGATTATTTGGTGAAAGATATGTATAGACAACAAGCTGCCTGTTTTATTATTCGTTCCTAAATATTTGGTTGTCTGAGCATAAGAATAATGTCATTTTAAATGTCGAATTTAAAGGGTCAAATAATGATTGTGGGAAAATTATTGGAGAGCTTTGTCAGCATGGCCATTTGAGTCATTATTACCTTATCACTTGCCAAATTGTGAGCAGTAAATCTTTAATTTGTCTACTTAGTTTGTTCTAACATCTAGGTTTTAATTGCTAAGTTTCACATTAGATGGGGAAATAAAGCAGTTATGTGCCTATTGTTTTGTGAAAACTCGTGATGGATGCTTTATGAACTAGCATGCAATTACCTGGGCAGTACTAGCAGCTTTAGACTGCTGTTACTCTTAAGTACAACTTAGACAATATTTTCATTCTCCTGCAGACTAATCCCTTTGATCTCTTTGAGACATTCTTTGGACCAAGTATGGGTGGTTTTCCTGGCATGGATCAAACTGGATTCAGAACAAGCCGTCGTAGTACGGTTACTAAAGGTGATGATATACGGTAAGTTGAGATCTGTATTTGATTTTTGAATGATAGTTATTTGTTCGTCAATCATTCACTTTGGTTAATGTGAGTGCTGATTGACTGAGTGCTTTAGCATGTTTAACAAGCTTGGCCACAGTCACCTATACATCTTTTTTTATGTATTCTATAATAATGAGATTGATCTAATCTAGCACTGTCTACTTATCTTTGCTTTATGAGCTTAATTATTTCTGCAGTGTTTCTTTTGCTTGCTGATGTCTTTATCCTTCACTTTTCTTCTTTTTTTTTTTTTCCATTTTTTGGGGATTGGAGGGGTAACGGTGATGGTGCTGGTGGTGTTTGCTATTATGGGATTGTAAATTTGTTAAATGTTTTATGCTTTATAAACAATTTCATTTCCTGGAAGTTACTAATAATAATCATCTCTGATTGTAAAATGGATGTGGTGACTTGAACTCCTGGTATCCTACTGAAAACATAGAGCATTATTGACTAGTCATGCAGGGTGTTACGTTGACTAGTCATAGCATGGTGCACCATGCCTAGTATAATGGTTTTCCTTTAGACAAATCAAGTTGGCATTATCATCTGATGTATTGGGAATGCCAAATTGCCTTTGCATCACTTTCCTGCATAATGTGGAAAATGAGCCTTCCAAGTTTGACGTTTTCTTAGGTTCTCTTTGCAAGCTAGTATAAGAGTTGATTAAGTAATTCTATTTACCAAAAGATGGTTATGAATTAGAAATTAAATAACAATCTCCAAAAATTTCTGAACATGCCTATGCTATATTCTGTGTTTCTCTTGTGCCTGTGTTAGTGTTTCTTCATTATATATTGTTGAATTACCTTTTTATCAATTTTTAGTCCTATAGTTGGTGCCCACACTAGAGGGTTAGCCCTCCTATTTCACTAAGCATTTATCTATTTCCAATAATTGACTTTCCAATTATTTGATTGTTTTCTTTTTATGCTTAAATCAGTGCTTCTCTCTGCTTTTTGTATATATATATATATATATATATATATATATATATATTTTACAAAACCAGAGAGAATACTACAACTCAAACCCACTATCCCTACCTAAATCCCACTCTATCCTTCCCATCACTTGAGCTAAGCCCAAGCAACAGTGCTTGTCTTTTCTATAAGTATTAGATAGTGTTGTGTAAGTTTGATTGTGAAAGAAAGATATCATATATGTTAGTTAAGAGCCCTTGCTTGCTAATAATGTGTATTCATATGACAATATTACTTGCAGGTTCTTTTATGTGTTTCTGTAGCTATGCATCATTATGTCTTTGTTCAAAGGCTTTTATATTTCAATATTATTCTGATAATTTGAAATATTTTCAGTTATGACATTACTCTAGAGTTTTCGGAGGCTATTTTTGGGGCTGAAAAGGAATTTGAGCTTTCCCATTTAGAAACATGTGAAGCTTGTCTTGGTACTGGAGCAAAGGTTGGGTCAAAGATGAGGATATGCTCAACTTGTGGTGGAAGGGGTCAAGTTATGAGGACTGAGCAGACACCCTTTGGTTTGTTTTCACAGGTAATTGGAATTTCTTTTGTGCCTTTTGGAATCCTAATTTCCTTCTTTTTTTTTTGGTTGGAGGGCAGGGACAGGGGTTGTTAGGAAGTAAGGCTTTTCATGATCATTTCCCAACATGGCCTTTTGTCTACGTTTTAAGTGTGCAATTGCCTTTAGGATCAGGACCTTGGTGGTACTAGGCATTCTATTTAATTGTAACAATTGCCTACTATATCTACACATTACATATGTCCTGTAACCAATGGTGAAATTGAGGTGATGTTGACTGATACTTGAGTTGGTCATGTTATATGCTACCAAATTGAAAGCCATATTGTGAAAAAGAAAAAGAAGAGTTGAAAGTGGAGAGTTTTGCTCCAACGATCAGTTTTGTACAAAAGAAAAAACTATTGCTTTACTGCAGCAGGAATAATGGTAGAGCCATAGAGGTACATTGTTAAATTTGCCACACTGAAATGGTAAAGCCTCTGAGAATTACTAGATAAATTTGGGAGATATTGTTTACCAATGAACTTTTTAATCTCATCTGTAGAGGATTTTTGTCTAACCAGGTTTCTAGTGGACAACTTATGATGCAATTACACAAAGGATTACAGCCATTTAAGTTGTAGCAGTTTTATTGATTCAAATTGAAGAATTTGGCTCAAGAAGCATGGGAGAAGTAACACCCAAACCCTTGTTCTGTTCTTTCTTTTAGTGCAGAACAGAAATATCAAAGGAGGCATTGAACATTAATATTTTCATGGTTGAATATATAAAATTTTTAACTGTTTACTAGATAAGAAAGCAATCATGTTTGTAAATATAATGCATTAATTGTTCTTTTTTTTCTCAAGGTTGCAGTTTTGATCTTGATTTCTGCTCATAACCCACGTGTAAAGACTTTGTTGTAAGATGTTGCTTATATAGCTTCTCCTTTGCAATATGTTAGGTTTCTGTTTGTCCAAATTGTGGCGGGGATGGTGAAGTCATTTCTGAATACTGTCAAAAATGCTCTGGTAAAGGATACATACGAGTTAAGAAAAATATCAAAGTCAAAGTTCCTCCTGGAGTTAGTGCGGGCAGTATACTCAGAGTTGCAGGGGAGGGCGATGCTGGACCAAGAGGGTATGTGGATGAGCATTTTTATTGTAACTCTAATCATGATGAGGTCTTCTGGTACTATTAGGTGATTGCATTCTAAAGTTCCGTTTTTTCAATTATAAAAGGTATGTTCTCACCCTTAAAATATATTACCAAGTAAATATAAGCTCCATCTCCTGGCAGCCATAATGACCTTTGGACCTGATAGGAAAGAACTTGCTGCTTGGTTTCTCGGCAGATTTTAATTTTAATTTGTATTTACTTTTTGAATGAAACATTGGTGAATTGGCTATAGTGAAAAAGTAGAGAACTGGTGGTTGCCTATGTGAAGTTAAAATGCTAGCCAAAACGTATATTTTATGTCATGACAGCCAATTCATGTTACATTGAATCTTAATTAGCAGTGAACTTTGACAGAAATTTTTGCTTACCACTTCTATCCAGTCTTACATTTTAAAGTCAAGATTGCTGAAGTTTGCTTTAAATTGTGATGATAGTGATATTCCTTTTCTTATAGTCCTTGATTCTGTTGGAATCAGTTTAATTTCTTGTGACTGTACTATGATTCTATTGCATATATTCATGGTATTTTTTTCTCATAGAAGTTAGTAAGGGCAGTGTTCTTTCATGCTGCTTTATAAACATTCCACTTTATTTTCTTTCATTTTCTTCTCAGCTAGTGTCTTTTTTTTGTATTTTTTTATAATTAGATCTATAAATATAATAATTCTTTCTCATTATTTCTTCCAAGGAAGTATATTTTTGGTCTCATATGGTTGCTTCTCCCTTGATTCCTTTAAATAAAATTTGTCTACATAAGAAATAAAACTTACTTTTGGGGAACTAAGAACTTGTGGCTGCAGATTTTTTACATTAACCTCTTGTTTCCACTTTCACCTTCAGGGTTTATGCAGTGATCAGATGTACGGCAAAAGAAACTGTAGTCTTACGTCTTGGATATTTAGTCCTTTACATTTAACTCTTCCTTATAAATGTTTATTTGAAAGATCTGTGGTAATTTCCCTTGTCCTTGAATATAAAAAACTTTCTGGTTTCTGCAGGGGCCCTCCAGGAGATCTTTACGTATATCTTGATGTTCAAGAGGTAACAGGAATCCAAAGAGATGGCATAAATCTTTCTTCAACAGTGTCCATTAGTTACGTTGATGCCATACTGGGGTCTGTTGTCAAGGTAGTTTTTCACTGAACTTTGTCTGTGTCATCATTTATTCATGCATTGAATTCTTGATGCCTTAGTTTTCATATCAATTATTATAAATTAAAGAAGTGCAAAAGTTTTGAGCGGAAAAGTGCGTGCTTCCATATTTATGCACAAATATGTAGAGCACCTTTATGCATGGTAAAAGCATGTATCTGCATACTTTTCTAATGTTCTCTCTCTTTAATATTTTTGGTTCTTATTTGGTTGAAGATTGTTTTCAGTATTTTATTTTTATTAGTTTATTGTGCAATCCTATTCCTATCTGTCATCCCTTCCCTTACATAATCGTCTTCTCAAGGTGCCATCTTAAATGCACTGCAAAACCTGGAATAACAGGGGAAACGGGCATTTGGCATTATGCCAAAAGGACTGTATTTACAAAGTCTCATCATTGCCCTCCGCACCTAAGAAAAATTGTTTTCTGTTTTGCTTGGCAATATCTGCTAAATAGTGGTTTGTTAACATGATATAAATATAGTGTTGGTGGCAACTATATTCCTATTTTCTCTTTGCCAACATCTTGTGCTTTATCAAATATTTGATGCCTTTTCACTATAACAGGTGAAAACAGTGGAAGGAGTAACTGAACTACAGATCCCACCTGGCACTCAGCCTGGGGATGTATTAGTCCTTGCAAGGAAAGGCGCACCAAAGCTGAACAAACCTTCTATACGTGGTGACCATTTATTCACAATTAAAGTTACCATACCAAATAGAGTAAGGTACGAGATTATCTTTATTAGCATTTAGTTATACGGAAAGAGGATAGCTAAACTGTATGGCGAATTAAATATATCATTGTTTATGATCATTTGTCATTTTTGTAGATGATCCTTCTAGACCATATCAAGTCTCCTTCAACTGTAGGTCAATTTCTCATAGGTCCTCCATTTTTCATTAGTAATAAAAACGTCTCTTCAGCTTGTTAAATTAGACCAGTTGGTTCCAGTATCTTTATTCGTCTTAGCTGAAATTAACAATTTGTTCTGTAGGACATTTATGAAAAGTCAGCTAAATTCATATTGGTTAATCGTTTTTCATATTTTTAGTTAAAGTAATAAAAATGCCACCATACTATGATTCAATGAATTTAACCATTGTACTTCAGTTTTCTTGAATTTTGCCACTATACTTTCAATTTCTTTACTTTTCAGATAAAAAGCAATGGAATCAGAATATGCCCATTACTGCAAGTGGCAAATTTCCGTTAACTCGATTATTTTTTGTCCAAAAATCAACAAAATTGAAAATATAGTGGCAAAATTCTATAAAATGAACTGCAGTTGCAAAATTCAAAATTGACCCATAGTATAGTGTCAAATTTGGCCTTAATCCCTGATGTAAAGGACAAATATACATTTTAGTGGCCCAGTCGGAGGTGAGAATGGTGCAATCGGTGCGGTATAAGATATATATTTTTTGTTAATTACACATGGTTTTGATTTTGAATCTTGTTAAGAGTTACATAAAATGTAGTTCATGATAGGATTTGTATATTATATTAAATTAGGTAGTTGTATGGTGTTTTACTTTATGTTAATGATTTTTTTTGAGAAAGCAGTTGAATAGTTAAAGTGGTTTATTATAATGGCCTATTATTGAATACCATTGGCTGTATTCAATCTGTTACCTCAAAGGCTTGAATCAATTGAAATTAGTTATTTCTGCTAACTTCATGCTGTAATTCTTTCTTATATTTGCAGTGCCAAAGAGCGAGAATTGCTTGAGGAACTTGCCTCTCTGAGTAATACAACCGGCGGCAGCCGCTCACGAACTCGCCCTAGAACTCAGCCTGCCAGTAAGGAATTGCTTCACTTTGTGCATATAACTTTCTTTTTATTTGTTATTTATAAGTAATGAAGCCGTGTGCACAAGATTTGCTGTTATATATGGCCTAAACTTTCAGAATTTAGTAGTCAAATACATTGTGATACTAACCTCTCACTGTCACCAATCCGGGCTATGCGAAGTTGTATTCTTTGTCTTATGTTCTGCAAGATCAATGCTGTGGCAAGCATAGGTATTAGTTGCTTACTCTTTGGATTATATGAATTAAATGTACACATTTATTTATGCAGCCAATACTACCGAATATAAGGTTGGTACGGATACAGAGAAAACTGAAGGAGCAGCAGATCAGAATGATCCGTGGACAAAGTTAAAAGATTTTGCAGGGTACTCTCTCTGTCTCTCTCTTGCTGTAAATTTTACCAAATAAATTGAAGTACAAATGTTAGCTGCATTTTGTTATTAAAAAAAAAAAAAAAACCTTGCAATGATGTTTAATTCTATGGCTTGGGGCATGGACTTTCAAGGTTGATGCATGGATAGTGGTGCAAGATCCAGTGATCCACTGCTCCATGTCTTCCTGTTGCATGTTTTACCACTTTTCGGTGT